>BQNB010110986.1:0-10442 GCA_026074375.1 Tanacetum coccineum
AAAGAGACTTGTTTTTCCAGTCCCCGATTCTATTTCGCGCCTTTTCAACAAGAACTTTACAATCCCTATTTAAAATATGAGAGGAAATCAAGGGAACACCAAGGTAATTAACCCGAAGCTCGCCTTCAGAAAAAGGCATAATATTAAGAATAGCCATCTTGACGTGATTCAAAACATTACAAAAATACGCCGTACTCTTTGGAATGCTTGGGACCAGCCCCGACACCTACCTAAACTCATCAAGATATGCCATGATCACGCCAGCCGAGTCCACATCCCCATGAGCAAAGATAAATAAATCATCTGCAAAACACACATTAATAATATTTAACTCCTCACAATGTTTATGGCATTTGAAAGATTCTGATGTATGGACTCGTCTTTGAAGAATTAGGGTCAAGATCTCCATAACTAGATTAAAGAGATAGGGCGATAGAGGGTCCCCTTGACGTAACCCCCTTTTACCCCTAAAATACCCATAAACATTCCCATTTATGCAAATTGAGAATGAAGCCGACGTAACACATGCCATGATCCACTTAATCATGGTAGAGTGGAAACCAAAGAACTTAAGGATAAAGACAAGAATCGGCAATTCAATCGTGTCATTACGCCTTCTGATATCCACCTTAAAAGCACATATAGGAGATTATCCTTCAGGTGATTAATTAGATTAGTCTTGTTGTAAGAAGATATTATCTGAAATCTTCTACTTGGACAAAGGCCGATTTGATTCTTCACTTACACACTTCTTTATCCCTCAATAATGCGATTTGTAAGTATTTTATAATGCATTTATTGATTACATTGACAACAAGATATTGGTCGATAATCATTGACCTTTTGAGGAGTAGCAATCTTTGGTATAAGGGCCATAAAAGTATGATTAATCTCCTTAAGGATCTTACCATTACTAAAGAAATCATGGATCGCCTTACACACATCCGCACCAAAAACATCCTACCCTTTCTTGAAGAACATCGATGTATAACCATCAGGCCCCGGGGCCTTGTCATCACCAATATCAAACATGGCTGTTTTAATTTCGGCATTCGTTACAGGTCTGATCATTTGCATATTCGAACCATCCGTTCACCAAACCTTCTTATTAAACAACCCTTCTGTATTTAGCAAATCGCATTCCAAACTTGAACCAATAAAAGATTCATAGTGTGAAACAAAGACATCCGGAACACCCAAACCTATAACTTATACATTAGCAGCATTTGTAACACTATCAATTTGGCTTCTTTGGTTTCTACTCTTAATTGATTTGTGAAAGTAGGCTGAATTCGAGTCACCTCCTTCCAACCAATCTATCTTTGCTTTTTGCCTTAGAAATCTTTCTTCATCAATCTTTGCTTCACTAAAAGCCTGCACGTAAACAGCCTCCTCATCACGAATGTTGCAATTAGAAGGGTCACGGTCTAAGGCTTTTTAGACCTCATCTATCTCCAATCTAAGTTGATTCACCCTTTCATGCAAATTGCCATGATCATGCATTAGTTTCCTAAGCGGTTTCTTTATAATCTTCATCTTTTGAGTAACCTGAAACATAGAGTGACCAACAATACTAGCATTCCAATGGATATTAAGCAACTCTAAGAATCTACCTTTATGGGCAAGAAAGTTATAAAACTTAAAAGGCCTTGGTTTTGTACACGTCAATGATGGAATTTTAAGCAAAGATGAGGAATGGTCAGATATTCGGTATGGCTAAAAAATTGCATAAGCACCTTGATTAGTATCAACGAAATCCAAATTTCCCATAATGCGATCTAATTTCTTCAAGAAGCCATTTCTCCCTCTTAGCTTTTGGTTCCAAGTGAAATGCAAACCCGTACTATGAATATCCATAACTTCAATGCTCCGTACACAGTCTTTGAATAGCCGAATTCATACTAGAAGATCCCATACAAATGTCTTTCATATTCAATGCAACATTAAAGTCACCCAAAAGCACCCATGACAGCCCACTGACCACCCTTTTATGGAGCTTTAGGTCAACCCAAAGAACACGTCTTTCTCTTGGATCATTGCCTGCATAAATAAACGTACAACATATAATTTTTTGATCAGCTTAATGTATAACCTTAGCATGAATAGCTTGATCAGTTTGGTGCATGACAACAACATCAACAACATCTTTATTCCATCCAAGGATTATTCGACAACCTTTTTTACATAATCCTGCATTCAACGTCCAATCCCAATTTTGAAAAACCTTAGAACATACATTAGCTAACGTGTTAATCTCCACCTGGGACTCTAATATAGCACAAACATTTAGCTAATTTTCACTCACAACCTACCGAACCTCTGATTGTTTAGGGGTGCGGTTCAAACCCCTTATGTTCCAAGAAGCCATGCTAAACATTAAAAACTTCATCCGAGGGAGTGCTTGCCCCCTTAGTTGTGTCATACTCGCTTACCATTTCTTCTACTTCACTTTCATATTCCAAGTTAGTCTGTTTTTCTTTAGTCTCCTTAGGAGCCTCCTTATCTCCACTTGTTTCGCCCAACTCCTTTACATTATCCACAATATTAAGAACATCAAAAGGATTTTGGTTCACTAATTTACTACTATCATCTTTCTGTGTACCACTTCCTTTTTTAGTGCTCTTTATATTCTAAACTTGAGAAGGCTTAGAAACCTTAAAACCCTCAGCCGGACATGCTTGATTATTTCCAACTTGCTTCCCTTTCTTTTTGCGATTTTAAACCGTAGTAAAACCATCACTTTGAGTAGTAACATTCTCTTTTGGGACTTCTGTAACTTGTTTAGGGCATTGTTCATTTGCATGTCCAAAAACCAAACATTCCCTACACCTTGGTGGTTTCCATTCGTATTCAACATCCATTTTCGCCATTGTATGCCCCTCTCCATCCATAATAGGGATAGCCATCATCACTTCCTGCGTTAATTCCTTTTCACCCGTGACCTCAATAAGGGCACGCACAAACCCTAATCTACCATACGGTTCGGCACACATTACATTCGTGAACGCATCCAACATGATAGGTTTACCAAGTTGTGTTGCGATAATGCTCAAACCGTCCTCAGAATACGCTACAACAGGAACTTTGTGTACTTTAACCCAAACAGGGACTTTTGTAACTTTATCTCGCGACAAACTCATGTTTGGTAACCATTTGGTTAAAATAATTGGTTGATTTTGAATCAACCAAGGCCCTTTCTCTAACACCTGCTCCAATCCCATCCTAGAAGTAAATTTGAAGTAATACACATCATCATCGTCACGTGTAACTTTTTGAAATTCAAATTTACTCCATGTGTTACTTACATAGTTCTGGACTAACTAGAAGGCCACTTTCTTTCCCACAAAAAAACCTACTAGATAATTAGCAAATTTATTTTGTGCAGCAAATTCATTTGGATGTGTTTTCAAGATCAAAATACAAAAATGGTGAGGGTGTGTGGATTGTGGTACTCGGCCGAACCCAAGGACAAAGAGGAGAGAAAGAAAAATAACAAACTTGCTATGTGTGTGAGAGTGTAGGATTTAAACTAGATTGAGAAGCAACAAGTAATCATAATTCTTGGAAAATAAACACATTGAGTGTGTTGGGAGCCCTAGGCGTCGGCCTAGAGGAGCTAGCATGCAAGACCCATATTTTTTTTCTTTTTCATTATTAATAAAAATCTTATGTAACTTTTAATTTAAATGTAACTTGTACTCATTTAAATAAAACACGAACCTTAAACGCGAGCTTTGGCCAAAGTCGAGGAACAAGGATGACAAGGTTCAAAAATAATAATTTACGACCAATAAAATAATAACAAGACGCGTCGTAAATTTTTACGATGCTCAAAACGATTAACGAACGCGCGGTCAAACGATGACTCGCAAAACGTCAAAAATAAAAATTTCAAATTTCCGTTCTCAATAAAATACGAAAATAATTATTTACGACAAATAAAAATTTAAATGTCGGCGTTCGCTTACGAAAACTCATAAAATAACAATTATGACGTCGAACTCGCGATCGACTGATGTGTCGTTGTGTGGTGTATATTTTATTGATTCAAGTTTTAAATTTATATTTTGCCGACTAAACCAAAAACAACACTTTAACGGGGCAGTATACCCGGTCGGTAGTAGTTTCGTGGTAAGGAGAGTGTCGAACACTTGAAGCGAGGTTAAATCTATCAATTTAATTAATATCTTGTTATCTAATCTATGTTAATTATATTCTATTCTAAACCTATGTTAAACCTATGTCAGTCTAATATCCTAATTCTAACGGGAATTGGTGACTATAATCAATTCAAGGCACTTTAACCCAAGCGAGCTAATTAACAAAGAATAAAAGAGCGGTCGAACCTTATATAAGAAAATTGTATTAACCATTATTAATCCGATTAGAAAGTTGGTTTGTTTTTTTAAGTGCAATGATTTCTTCTCTCGAGGTGGCATATCATTCTTACTGGGTTTTTTATATTCTGTTTGAAACGTGGTGGATAGTTAGTTATTATCAATAATTTTTAATTAAACATTAACCGGTGGAGAAGGATGGATAGAAGGGCGAGGAGGAAAACGGGAGAGAAACGAGTACGGGGGTGGGTTTTGTGCATATAGTTTATTTGAAATTGACATTCGGGGGTGGAGGGGTGCTACGGTTCGGGGGTGGGGCGGTGGGGTTGTGTATTTTTATGGTGGAGTTTAGAGATAGAAGTTTTTGTTTTTGTCTTAAGGAGTGTTAGTGGTGAGGGGTGGGTCGGGGGGGTTTATTGTATGGGAGTTATTAAGGTATTTTTGTAGTTATTTTTGTTTGTCGTATTTGAGCGGTTTTGGGGCGCCAGTGTCGTTTTTCATTATATTTTTTTTTTTTTTAATATTTTTTTTTCTTTTTTTTTTTGTTTTTTGTTTTTTACAATTTTTTTCGGTGTGTTTTATGGAGCAAAGTGTGGGTGCAAAACAAGGGAGGGCGGGGGTGAGGGTTTTTTGTTCAGGGGGGGGGTGGTGGGGGTAAATACTGGGGGTTACGGGGGGGTGGGGGGGGGTGGTGGGTGGGTCTGTGGGTGGGTTTAGTATTCGGAGATTGGTCTGGGATTGTTGGCCACGAATGGGGGTTCTGGTGGTAAGGTTTGGGGGGGTGTTCAAGCGGGTAGGGGGGGGGGGGGTATGCGCGTTTGGGCGGGTGGGGGGTCAGTTTGTTTTTGGCTGGGGGGGGTTGGGGGAGGGTGGGTTGTGGATGGGTTGAAAGTTTTTTGTTTGGTTAAGGGTGTCAGTTGGAGTGATTGATTGTTATTTTAATTGTAAATTATATGTTTTCTTATTTTTTTAGGGTGGGGGAGGAGGGTGGGTGTTTGGGTGGGGGGGGGTGTGGTGGAGGGTTTGGGGGTAGCGTGGGGTCTATATCAGGGGGTGTGTAGGGGGCGGAGGGGTGGGGGGTGGAGGGGGTATGTGTTGTGGGGCACTATGTTTTGTTTATCCAGGGATGTTTATATTATAGTTGGTGGTTTATATTTATGTGTGGTTTTTCGGGTTGGGGTTTGTTTTTTGTTATTGGTGTTTATCTTGTGGTGTGAGTTTAATATAAATTATGGAAAATAAAAATATATAAAAATGGTTTATATTTAAAAAATAAATTAATCAAAAAAAAATAAAAAAAAAAAAAATAAAAATATAAATAAAATAAAAAACTAAAAAAGTAAATAAAATAAAAAAAAATTAAGAAAATTAAAAAATATAAAAAAAAAAAAAAAAAAAAAAATTACAAAAAAAACAAAAAAATAAAAAAAAAAAAAAAAAAAAAAAAAAAAAAAAAATAAAAAATATAAAAAAAAAAAAATGATATAAAAAAAAAAATATTAAAAAATAAGAATAAAAAAAACACAATAAAAAAAAAAAAATATTATAAAAACAATCATAATTTAAAAAAATAATTTAATAAAATATTAAAAAAAAAAAAAAAAAAAACAATTAAAAAAAAATTAATTATATATAAAATTATTTTGCCTTATGGTAATATAAATTATAATAAAAAAAAAAAAAAAAACAAAAAATATAAAAATATTAAACAATTTTAAAAAATTACAAAAAAATAAAAAAATTTGGTAATATTTTTTTTTCGAGCTATAGCAAAAAAACAAAAATAAAAATAATATTTAAAAAAAGAAAATTTACGCGGTCGTTCGTCGCTTACTTAAAACCCGTATAAGAGGTATAAGGAAAAAGAAAAAAGAACCCGGTTTTCTTTATTCATTCTCTCTAAACCGGTTATTGGTTTTGGTTATTTTACCGGTTATTTTTATTTTGGTTCGGTTTTTTTAATTTTTTTTTTTTTTAAAACAAAAAAAAAAAAATTTTTTAATGTGTATAAAAATTAAAATTTTTTAAATTTAAAAAAAAAAAAATTTAAAACAAAAAAATTTTTTTTGTTTAAAATTGCAAACAATCATAAAAGAGTAAATTATGTTTTCTTAAGGATAGCATGACAGTAGATAGATCGGACATGTGAAAGTGAATGCAATAACTTGCCAGCAAGGGTCCGTGTGAATGTGTGTTATAGATGAACTATATAGAAAAAAATCCCAAGATAAGATCCATAAAGTGGTATTACGTGTGTTGTTGTTTGAGCAAGAACCGACTGCATGTAGAAGCGCTGTACTATCACTACCAAAACCGGGGAGAAGATCAGTATCCGTAATGTTATGAGTGTTATTGTTATAACTGTGTCAGATCGCTCACAAATTTCGTGGTAATTTGACGTGGTTTCATGATCATGCTCGGGGTTATCGGGCTACTTAAGGCAAACGACAAGTAAGTCATATGTTAAAATGGTAGTCTGACTGTTGCATGAGCAGAATTTTGTTAGACAGAAAGATATGTTTCACCCCAAAGATAGTAGAAGAATAAGTCATTTGAAATAATTGTAAAACATGGGGCTATGAAACTAACTTAGTAAATAGTCCTTCTAAAAAATGATAAATATATACCGAGGTGGCGATGAATCGCACCGTCAGAATACTAAGTAAATATGGCTCAGTGTCTTAGTGCTACAAGTTAGGCTACGACTCAATGCATCAAACTACTCAATAAATGCTGCTCTGATTTTTATATTAACAGTTATCGTACTGTGTGGTGTCGTGCGCATGTTTATTGTATTTGTATTTTCTTGATGACTCTTGGGAAAGTATTCGACACACGTTCAAGTGTTATATTATAAACGTTATTAATAAATAATCATATTTATTAAGTCGTAGTTTAACTCGTATAATATTCGGTAAATATATAACTCGTCCGGTATGTTAAGTGGTTATTAAAATCACCTTTATTCATGAAATACCCTTAGGTTTTCTATATTACAAAAACAGTCCCTATGTTTATGAAAATATAACATTTATACTTTAAATCCCTAGGTTTCCATAATTACACCTTTAGTCCTTTAACTTTACAACAATTACACTTTAGTTCCTTACATGTTCCAAAATAGTCCTTTAAGTTCCAGAAGTGACAAAACAGTCCTTAAAACTTTATAAAATCAGTTTTGACAATTTTAACCCTTAAGTTTGAAATTTGACACTTTTAGTCCCTTAACCTGAAAAAGTCACATTTTAAGTCCAATTAAGTTCTAGCAAGTGGCATTTGGTTTTAATGGACTCCAATAAGCCATATAAGTTGGGTCAGCTTATAAATAAGCTCGGATGAGCTTATTTTGGCTTATTGGGCCTTATTGGACTCGTAAAAGTCCATTAAGCTAATGAATGGTCCATTTAAGATTCCAAAAGCACACAAGCACTCATTTGGCTTATATAAGCTTATGTGAGACTGTTTGGCTGAAAAATAAGCTCGGGTGAGCTTATTTGAGCTTATTCGAGCTTGTTGGGCTTGTTAGCCCATCAACCTTAACCCGAAATGTTTTTAAAGGTCCACTAGGGTTTCACTACATGATCCAACTTATTTTCTTATTTTATTAAACACTTATGATTATAATTAATTTGTTTTCACTGTATGGCTTATTCGATAAGCTAGCAAGCTCGTTAATGGGCTTTTGAGGCCATTAAGAGTTCGATAAGGCTCTTTAAGCTTTTGGACTCACTCCTCTAAGGTCCATTTGCTTTTCTAAAGTTATTATAAGTCCTATAAGCTGTTTAAGCTCGCAAATAAGCTGTCTAAGCTTATTTGTGGCTTATGGGTTTTCGTTGGTCATGGTAATGGGCTATCAAGCCCGTTAAGGGTCCGGTTATGTTTACACTTGAGGTTAGGGTCCATATAAGTTCAATAAGCATATTAGGTCCCTAAATAAGCTCAAGGGGGCTTATTAATAAGTTGTGGGCCCACTAGGTTGGCTTACTAGGCCTGTTTGGTTTCGTACGGGGGCTATTGGGCCCAATCGGCCCACTAAAGGTTTCTTTCATGCATATCGTTTATTCCAAAGAGTTTTAAGAATTTTATAATCCCTCAATAAGATCAAGTGAGCTTATTTATAAGCTATGGGCCTCAACCAATGGACTATTAGGCCTATTAGCTTCCGTTAGTGGCCCATTAAGCTTATTGGTGGTATAAATGGCTTATTAAGATTACTAGAACCAAAACGAGTTCATGTAACCTATATATGCATCGAGTTTGCCACATGCATACATGTAACGAGTTCATATACGCCTTCCCAAGCCTATTCGTCAAGTTTACTTAAGAAGTGTACGTGTGGTTTTTATGTATTTTGAGTATAAGGGTTTTATATCCACCTTGTTTTTCTTACCAGCGGTTAACGAAAATGTCTAGTCCATATTCGATCATTTTGTACATTTTTACCGCGTCTTAGCACCACACAAGTATCATATGAGCATGTTTAAGTGCGTGAGCCATGTATGGTTGCATTTTGCACATATATGGTCACGTTACTTGTTAGTTACCAACTAACGTGATTGAAGACTAGTAAATAAAGAAAGAACATGATACGAGTACGTATAAGTTTAGTACATGACTTACAAAAGGTCCCAGCGACTTGGTTGACGAGTTTGGACGCATAGAGTGCTAACCCAACATATACACGATTAAAATAACCCAATGTATGCCAACCCTTGGCTCGTGTACCTCCTTATGTGCTTGTTAAAGTAACCTTAGTGTCGTTTATGGGTTCAAAGGAGATGATGGGAGTGTTTGCTTGCGGTTTGTGACCCGAATAAGAGAAACAAGTATGTGATTAGTTGTTTGAGTGTTTTGTGAATTGCAAGAGTGTTAAATGGTAAGATGTGAGTGTGTATTTATAGTCAATGAGGCTAGTTATATTTCCTAGTCACATACTAACCCAAACCGTGCCCTAATCCAAGTAGTTTTTGGGGTTTCTAGTTGGTTACTCATTGTTTTGTTAAAACCACCAAGTATCCTTAATTGCTCAATCTAAGTACAAGATTACACTAGATATAGAGATCTTATGGTTTGTGTGTGTGTCTCTTGCTTAGCCGCAGCATCAAGATGCACAAAGGAAGTAAATAGGTTATTACTCATTGTGTATTTGTTAGCTAGGGGACACTAAGTACCAAGTTTAATTAACCATGGGATGTACATGTACCTTTAAGGATCATTAAGGGATCTCTAATTGATATAAGCACATGGACAAACGGTTTGTGGGTTTAAACTACCCACATTCGGCCTATAAGAGTTAATAACATAAGATTTTATCAAATTTTTTGTTTAAGGATTAAAAGTAGGTATTGGTTTGAGTCTAGGTAAGTCTTGGTATTTCCGGGGTGTGTCAAAATGTATTTTATTGCGAAACGTAACACTTTTACGTGACCAATAAAAATAAAATACGCAAGGTTAATAATTATCTCCTTAATAACTATTTGCTACTTGGTTGATGTAAACCTTAACTTATTTGATGATCCTTTACATTAATGATTATTTCTAGTCTACGCGATTTAGCTTAAAAGTTAATTTAAAAGTAAACGCGTATCGGACCAAAATAAATAGTGACGAATAATAGGAGTCATAAAATGACCTGAAATTAAGAAATGTTACACAATCAACGCCATCACAATCCACCCCAACCAGCTTGAAGAATCCCAAGTTAATGAGCCTGACGTAGGACAAGAAGAAAAAGGCAACCTTGGAAACATCAACTCTAAACTACACCCACAACCTTATCCATTAGCTTCCATCGCCACAGAACAAGTATGAAAGCTGAATTCGATGCTTGAATCGCTCAGATTGGTTCCCCAATCCTCCAATACGAAATTTGTTAGCTCTAAAAAGGATGATGGAGAAGCAATGTTCATCAAGATCATAGGAGATGATGATGAACCTCAAAATAAGGGTCCCGATGAAGGTGAAGGGCAACAACAGAAGGACCGGTGGTAGAATACTATGACACATTTCCAACAAGAGATGAGCTAACCTACCATAAGTACCTTATGTGTGGCCCGATCCCATCAATAGTTCTACGAAACCCTATCATCACGGAAGGATGCCCCT
>BQNB010110986.1:10744-22444 GCA_026074375.1 Tanacetum coccineum
ATATATCTTGTGCTGTTGATCTTGAAGTAACATGCCCCGGATCCTTATTCCGCTACGACCCATTTTGGGGGTGTTACACTGTGTGTTTACTACTTTCACAATTATGACCGGATATTAATTATCCAGATTGGATAATTAAAAGAAATGTCGAAAAACAAAAAAATACAAAAAAAGATGTAAGAGAGGAAAAAAGAGAGGTTTGTGCGATAATCGGTTCGCCTAAACTTTATCGATTTTATTATTTATGCAATCGATTATTCGTTGGTACGTGTTATAAACCAACGATGTAAAGTTTTGTTGTATTTAGAGTTGGTACGTAATATTAACCAACTATGTATTATTTTGTATTAAGTGGCAGATATCGCCACTATTGTTGTATATTATATTATGGATGATTGGGAGTTGGTTATTACGGGAACGCCAACTAGGTTTGTTTTTAAAGATGATCAAGACATCTTGAGTCTAATTCGTGTCTACTAAAGCGTGAGTGTTCAGTGTTAAAACGTGAGTTAGTCTATGATTTGTGTCTTTTTCATGGGTATGGTCGGGAAAGTAGCTAGCAACATTGTTCCTTATTTGTTTGGACTTAATCTATCTGTTTGTTATGTTGTTTTACACCAATTATATATGTTTCCCATGGGTAATCCCCATCTTTTGGTTTTACTCGAATGAGGGAGTGAGCAATCACATATGTCTCATTCATGGATTTGATTGTGTATGTGTGGTTTTGTCGCCCTTGTAGGTGTATTACAATTAGGAAATGATTACTTAATCCCTACACTATATCATTCTTCATCCCAGCCTTTGGTTTGCTCGAATGAGGGAGTGAGCAATCACATGTGTCTCATTCATGGATTTGACTGTGTATGTGTGGTTTTGTCATCCTTTTTGGTATATTACTGTTGGTGAAGATTACTTCGTCCTATTCTTTAACTTATTCGAGTTAGAGAGTGAGCAATTACAAATGTCGCAGTCATGGATTTGGGCGTGCATTTGTGATTTTGTCGCCTTTTCTGGAATATTGGTATCGATAGAGATTAAAAAGAATGATCAAACCCTTAAACCCTATCACATTTACCCAATTTACCTTTTTAGACTTGTTACTTCTTAGCTTTAGTGGTTGAGATGTGTATCCTTTCCAAGCTTCTGATAGAATACTCGTCACGATCGAGCAATTGAGCGAACTACTAAATGTTACCACATAGATGAGTTGAGTGATTTAGTTTATGATTTCATGAGGTGTTAGGCTGTGTGCTAGTGATTAAACAAAAAAATGCTTAAAGGAAAAACCCTGGACTTTAGTTTGGGATACATTTTCATAAGATATTTCTGAAGTCTACTTGAGGACAAGTAGGATTCAAGTGAGGGGATATTTGATGATATCAAATAAGGTCACATTATTAGCATAATTTATCCCATCTATATTGCTTGTTTTACATTATTTTATATTAGATTTGATACTTAATCGTTTATATTTGTTAATCTCTGTTATTATCAAGCAATTGGCGAAATATAGAGAAAAGCACGTGTTTTGGAGCATAAACAAAGAATTCAAGTGTAACAACCCGAGTTTCATGACGCATATGACGATCGCGAATTCAACATCTTAATTAAAATTTTATAAAATCGTGTGAGCGAACGTCGACATTTAAAATTTATTTGTCAAGAATAATTATTTTTGTATTTTATTACGAACGGAAATTTAAATTTTTTATTTTTGGACGTTTCACGAGTCAACGTTTGACCACGCGTCCATTAAGCGTTTTGAGTATCGTAGAAATTTCAACGCGCTTCGCTATTATTTTTATTACAATAATTTGTATTTTTATCGTCCTCGTCCCGAGTTAGCCGAAACCGGGTCAAAACTTTATTTCGATGTGAGTTAACATTTTTATTTAATATTTTAAATCAAATTAAGTGTGATGGAAATAAATTTAGTCACGGAAATATAATCTCGAGCTTTGGCCGATTATGTAATGAAAGAAAATACCATTTGTACTAAGTTTGAAAGAGCAAAATGGAAGGAGGGACTAACAGTGTCAAAATGCCAAACTATTATCATATATATAGAGAACTAATACTTCTCATATTTATTTTTAGAAGATAAATCTTCTCCTCCTCAGTTTTATCACCTTCGACCGGCACCACATAAACACCACCCGAAACCTTTAATTTTTTAACATGCATTCCGATCCGACTTAAAAATATTAATCCCCACATCGATACCTACATATCCCACCAATAAAATAACACATGCAATGGTTATTTTAGGAGTTTAATTTCGGGTTCAATCCTTGAAGTTTCGAGTTAAAAGGAGGTGTAAAATGATTATATTAAATTATTATCGAAGTGGGTTTTGTCAAAAATGGTTCGGGTCATGCGTTTGGGTTGCGTCCGTGGGTTCGAACCACAAGAAAGGCCGAAACTAACACCTTGTGTGTTGTTGTGAGTATTCTCTTTATCATTTGTTTCGTTTGGTTTGTTTATTTGATTCGATTCCGTATAATATATGTGATGAAATCCGAGGTCTTGCGTCGATTAGATTAGTTATGAGATGGGTTGATTGAATGATGTGAATAGAGTATATAGGTTATACTAGATACATTGTGAGTGAATTTTTGGTTGAAAAATAGTTTTCGATGCGGTTTGTATGTCTCAAAAACGAGTAGAAAGTTTGGCTCAGATTTCGAGGTTTAAGATTTTATAAAAACAGATTTTTTTTTAATGAAGAAATATGATAGAGCTCGTCCTAATGTATGTTTCGGTAATTCGAACGTCCCGTAACTCCTAATAACGAAGAAGTTACGGCGAAAACAAGATTTGAAAACTTAAAAATGTTTCCAACGGCTATGGTAATTTATTTGGTTGCTGACAGAAATTTAAACGCTCGTTTTAAGCACTTTCGAGTCCGTTTCGGCCTTCCGACGAAACACAAAAGTTGCTCAGAATGATGTTTTACTTTGTCTAAAGGCTCGCTTGTTTTAAAATTGAGTAATAACGGGTCAAAATCCAAGGCCAAAGTCTGCGTTTTTATTAAAAATGTCAAAGTTCCTGCAAAAACTTGCAGGGGGCATTTTGGTCATTTTTTATCGAGTTTCGGGTCTCGGTTAAAACTAAAAATTTGTCCGGAATGTCGTTTTACATAAAATCTCTACTTTGTCCAAGTCGTGAAAATCTGATATAACGGGTCGTTTAGAGCGGGTCAGATTTAATAACATATGTATAAAATGTGTATAATAAGTCAAAGTCCAACAAAGTATAGCATTGACTTTTGAAAGTCAACATGTTAACACTAAACTTGTCATGGGATAATAAAGGTAACTAAACGTTATTATTATTACGAGTATAATGTTTAGACTTAACGATTATTATGAGCGGAGAAGATACTAAAAATAGTAACTTTTGGAAATTTTAAGTATAAGACCGGTATTAGTAAATAATTGAATGTCGAGGGTTCAACGAGATGAATTAATATTATTATAAATATAATTGGATAATGAGACTTACTAAATATGGTAACTTTCTAAGAATAGTAACTTTCCGAAAATAGAAAGTTTGCTAAAATAGAAGGTTTTTGATTAAGCTATGTAAAATATAAATGAAGGAATGATCGTAACATAATATTGTGGGGTTTTAGATCTAAGGAGCAAGTAGATTTCTCATCACACACACACACACATGAGTACTTATACTATTTTGATAGTTGCAATTTGCGCACTATCCGATCGCATCTTACGATATAATAATTGAACGACATAAATTAAATTTATAGGTCGTGATCGTGTTCGTTGATTTTTAGTGGATTGTTTCGATTAATTGATCTTCAGCTTCTATCAAGGTGAGTTCATTGCCTCGCTTTTAAGTGTTTTAAATGTTTTTAAACCCACGAGGGGGATACTTGCTTGTTTTGAAAATGAGAACGCAATGTGTTTTGATACTAAATATGATTCCATTCACTATTGAGTATATGCATTTTATTGTGTGGCAGTTAATTGCCTTGTTGATGGTGAACACTAATGCATTAAATAGATCTATTGGGTTTGACAAACCTGTTCGGGGTATGAATCCGAAGGCGAGCATCCTGTAACATACATTTTGTAGTTAGTATTAGGAGAAGTGGCATACTTCTCGGACATGATTTCGTCCTACGGGATGAATGTGTTAAGTTTCGGTACATGGGCTCATTTAGTTGGAAATCAATATTTTTATAACTTGTCTTACGAGCAATGTTATATGTTTTGTTGAATCAAATATGCGTTCTAACTGTTGTTTGCAAACTCTATGAATTCACTCAACGTTTTGTTGACGTTTTTAAGCATGTATAATGACTGTTGATGGCTTGGATGGGACGGAACGCGGATATCAAGGATGGTGTCTCGGTGAAGTATTGTCATAAACTAAACAAGTGTTTTAGAAATCAAGTCGTATTGTGACTTTTAGAAATAATTTCTATAATAGTATTGGGACCTATGTAACTCTGATCTTTCAAATGAATGAATTTATGCTTTATAAACGTATGTTTGAACGTTTACTGGGACTCGTGTGCATGTATTATGAAGTAGCACCCCAATTGTTGTATTCCGCTGCGTATCATAGTTTGGGGGTGTTACAAAGTGGTACTAGAGCACGAGAAAAGGATTAATTTTATATATCACCCTACTTTCCTGATTAATTTCATATATACCCAAAATGCAAGTATTGAATGCATAATGTACAATGTTGTTAATGCATGTTTGGGTATATATGAAATTTCTAACTAAAAGGAGGGGAGATATGAAATTGCCCCTAGAAAAGGATTAATTTCATATATCACCCTACTTTCATGATTAATTTCATATATACCCAAAATGCAAGTATTGAATGCATAATGTACAATGTTTTTAATGCATGTTTGGGTATATATGAAATTTCTAACTAAAAAGAGGGGAGATATGAAATTGCCCCTTTAGAAAAACTTAAAAACTAACTTTTAGACTTTTTAACCTTTCAAAACAACTCAAGAATAACTTAAAATGGCTTGCACAAATTGCCTAAATGACCCAAATGGTTTTATGACCAAATTTACCCACTTTGACAGGTTATGCCAAACTCCCCTTTAAGGTGTAAAAACAAATTTTAAAGCTGATTTTTGGAGATTTAAGCCAAGTTTTTGAAAAACAGATAATAAGTAACTAATATTAAGCAATAATAAGCACAAAGAACAAAGTAATAAGCACTAAAAACAAGAAAATAAGCAATAACCAGATTAAGCAAATAAAGGACAGTTTTGCATAAAAACTCAAATAAATAACATCAAAGCAATAAATAAAGACACATAAGCATAAAGAAACATAAATAAGCACAATAAAGCACAAATAAGCAGGCAATAAGCACATGAACAGTAAAATAAGCAAAAATTTAAAAATGGAAGCTTACAAAGGTCCAATGCTTTTGGCAATGAAATAAGCTCTCAAATTAGCTTATAACCCTTTCCTAAAGCTTTCCATGAAGCACTAACCCAAGGCCATCCAAGATACACCTTGCTCCTTGCTTTTGACAGCTTTTGATTTTTTTTATGATTTTTTTGACAGAAAATTAAACACTCTTTAATATAAGCTTTCAATGACTTAAAAGGCTTATACAAAGGCTTATAAAACAGTATTTAAAGACAAATAAGTCAATGACAATAATTTAAAGGAAAACACTTAAATTTGCATTAACTTGAAAAAAAGATTACAAGGCTGAAATTTTAAATGACAATTAAATTAAATGAAAATGTATTAAAAAGACAGTAAAAAATGGTACAAATTGTTAATACAAGATTGGACTTAACAAATTCGACAAAGGGAGAAATAAGCTAAAAGCTAATATTTATACTAAGAGCTATTCTAAGTCTTGGTCTCTTCTTGCTGTGTTTCTTTAGAGAGGGAGTCCAAGGAGTGTGTTTTCTTTGTGAGAGAGAAGTAAAAAGCCATCATAGCCCTTAATCTTGCTTGGTGACCAAGTCGTATAGATCATAACCCTTGATTTCTTATCCAATGGGGTGGTTCGGGATTGCCAAGGTGGCAGTTGGACACATATGAGGTGGGTGAGGTTTAGAGAGTGATGTTTTGGAGTGTAGTTACAAGGGTGAGGGGTAAACGACAATGAATAGTACTAAAAAGGGTTTGGCGGGAAAACAGTTTGTTAATATTTGTTTGTTTGGTGCAGGGTAGATGTTTTGTGTTTTGGCAAGAAAGGTCCTCCATTTTGTTACATATGTTTGCAAGGACAGTCCATGTAGTGAATATAGATTTTTAGGACTTGGCAAGTTTACCCCTTGAGGGTGTATGTTGTATTTTCACTGAAAATCCTTTGTGGTGTAAACTTTTGGGACTAGGCAGAAATGGCCCCTCAATGTGTTATACTTTGTTGCATAGTTAGTCCATGTGGGACTAACGACAAAAAAGGGTTAAGGGTTTTGGACTAACGGCAGTGAAATGGATTTGGGCCATATATGTTGTTGTCTTGAGCCGGTTTGTATAAAAAGAGGGTATTGGGCCTTTTGATCTTCATGATGTTTAAATGGGTTGACCCGACCCATTTGATGGGTACGGGTGGGCCCATTTAACATTTCTTCGGTTACGGCTTCGGCTTTGACCCTTTGACTATGTCGGGGTTGACTTTTTTGTTGACTTTGACTTGTCCACGCTTTTCCATTCCGTGCTCGGTTTTGTCGTTTCTGGCTTCATTTTTTGTTTTTTTTTCTCGGATATCCGTTTCCTGCACAATATAAGTGAAAACATACAAATACAAAGTATTTTTGCTACGTTTTTTGGCTATTTAAATCCGATTTTAAAGGTCAAAGGTATGTGTATTTAAGCACATACCAAACAACGAATTTGTGTGTTGAACAAATGTCATTACGCTAATCATACTGATTTTGTTGTGTAAATTGTTTGTATGAACAATGGAAAAACATGTTATCAAATTTTATAAACTGACCCTATGGTGTCAGAAAATTTTACTTTCAAATATATATATATATATATATATATATATATATATATATATTCTTGTTAAATAATAAGAATGGAAGATGGAATGATGCTACCTTCTTTTCTTTCTTTTAAAACAATCATGTTTTTATTTTTATTTTAAAATTTTTTTTATGTCGAGAAAATGACTTACGCATGTAGCGTATGGAAAAGAAACGTTTTGACGAGGATGCATGATGTCGCTTGGTCCTCAATTATGCATAACTTGATCAACTATGCATAATTTAGGAAGAACCACGCCATGTCGGGTAAATCGTCACCAATAAAACGCTTGATAATTGAGATAAATGTTTGGGTCAAGTTTCCGAAAGAAGAAAATATTTTTACCCTGCTACGAATTTTATACAAGTAACCTTACTCCTATTGACTGCATGGAGAGAGTTTCATGCGAGTCATTATGATCGAGTCGTCCTGAAGAGGAAATACATACGGTATTGTTCGGAATGAGTGTGTCTAGAAAGGAGTAAAGTATAGTTCGTGGTAATTAAGATTAGTGGTTGTTATGAAGACGTGTCAAGACCAAGTATAGTTGGTATGCTAGTAAGCAATGGCCGAATTGAGCTACCAAGGGTGTAAACCCGATACAGACACTGAGAAGGGATCTTCTTGGAGATGTAAAGATTCCTAAGGTGGGTGGAAGCTGAGATGGTTAGTCTCGAGATTAAAAGTGAGAAATAGAGAAGACTTCTCCTACATTGGATGTATGATGCCTTTGATGTATCAACCGATGGCCATGAAGAAGACTTATTTCCCCGAAATGGAATGTAGTGGTAGTATAGTTGCAAGTATACCTGATGTCGTCAAGGATTAGAATAAGGCACTAAGCGACACCTGACTTAAGGTTAGTGATCTTTACTCCTTGATCTGGGACGTGATGACCCAAAGGCGTAATGAGTGGCGATTGATGAGATGCATTCTAGCTAAATGGTACGTCCGTTTTATATTACTGGGGAACAACCAAATAGCCAAACATCTTAAGCTCGAGCGTATTATAATTAGTTGTGTGATATTTGACTTGATGATTTGATTCATCAATGATGCTACGCGATGAGAAGAGACATAAAGACTTTGTGTGCATATGAAAGAGCGAAAAGATTGAAAACTCTAGCCAAATGGTAATATCCGTTTTCATCTTGAAGGAACGATCAAAGTAGCTAAACGCCTTAAGCCGAACGGTATTGAATTAGGAATGTGCGTAATTGTCTCGACTCGACTAGTTGAGTCATCAAAGATTCGATGTGACGCGTTAGGACCGAGTCGACTATGCTAGTCGCGGTGCGGAAACGTTGAAATTTAAATTTTTCGTCCAACGAGCAACGAGCCCATGATGCTCAATTGTTTTCTTGATTATTTTCTCATTGTCTTTTAACAATATGTGTTTTCTAGCGGGATTATTGCCACCGAATTATGTGAAAAATGTGCTTTATGTGCTATGTGCTTTTGAATGGTAGTAAGCGCTTATGTCGCTTTTGTGTGGCCGTAATATGGCTTAGGACGTGAGTGGGTGGGTATACTTACCCGAATGTAGATGAAGGATGGTTTGAGAGGTACGCAAGCGTGATAGTCCATTGTCGATTGTAGCTTGTTAACCCACAAACATGACTATGGTTGGCTAAAACCCAGCCGTGATTAAGTCGAGATCATTTCCAAGAAGCTTGGCCCTCTGACAATCCCGGTAGAATGAGCAATTGATCGGTTGGGTATGAACCCACGTGATGAGAATAGCCATTGTTGAGGCTTCTTAGTAAGCAAGCACGGTTATTTTGCTACAACTTATAGAAAGCAGGCATGATTGTTGCTAAGCGCGATGATAAACTAGGTAGAAATATAAAGTCATTTAAAAATGATAAATAGGCGATTATGTCCTTATATGATTATGTGGTTACGTGTAATGGTGTTATGATGCGCTTGATGGAGTCGTATGCACTCCGGCCTATTTTTCTTTTTCGCAACCGGTGGTGCATTATTAAATGAGATTGGGAGGGCGATATGTGCATTTTGGATTTGGATATCGATGAATATTTTGGTTTCGATTATTAATGTATATATTGGTTTAGATTACTGGCGTGTGTTTTATGTTTTGGTTAGCAACGTATGTTTCGGTTTTGTGTTGCGGCGTACGCTTCATTTTGCTAAAATGATCACCAAACTAAGATTTGGGTTGATCTTTCGTTTAAAGCCTTTCGTTTGAAAACGACGCAATTTATGTTTCCCCGGATATGTTTAGAGACGTATTTTGTCTCTTATAATAAGAGCAGTTGTAACTATATTTTAGATTTTTATTGATATGAATTATCATTGTTTTGTTGACTTTCCATCCGGAATAGTCAAGACGAGTATTATATCGAGTAACTTTTGCATTCGGGCACGTGAGGCCGTCCAATCGCAAGGAAACCGTCTCACCGAAAGAGAAGTCAAGACGAGTAAGAAAGGATGAGCACCGGGACGATGCTCCTTTAAGGTGGGTGGAATGTAACAACCCGAGTTTCACGACGCGTATGACGATCGCGAATTCGACGTCATAATTAATATTTTATAAAATCGTGTGAGCGAACATCGACATTTAAAATTTATTTGTCAAGAATAATTATTTTCGTATTTTATTACGAACGGAAATTTTAAATTTTTATTTTTGGACGTTTCGCGAGTCAACGTTTGACCACGCGTCCGTTAAGCGTTTTGAGTATCGTAGAAATTTCGACGCGCTTCGTTATTATTTTTATTACAATAATTTGTATTTTTATCGTCCTTGTCCCGAGTTAGCCGAAACCGGGTCAAAATTTTATTTCGACGTGAGTTAACATTTTTATTTACTATTTTAAATCAAATTAAGTTTGAAGGAAGTAAATTTAGTCACGGAAATATAATCCCGAGCTTTGGCCGATTATGTAATGAAAGAAAATACCATTTGTACTATGTTTGAAAGAGCAAAATGGAAGGAGGGACTAATAGTGTCAAAATGCTAAACTATTATCCTATATATAGAGAACTAATACTTCTCATATTTATTTTTAGAAAATAAATCTTCTCCTCCTCCGTTTTACCACCTTCGACCGGCACCACATAAACACCACCCGAAACCTTTGATTTTTCAACATGCATTCTGATCCGACTTAAAAATATTAATCCCCACATCGATACCTACATATCCCACCAATAAAATAACACATGCAATGGTTATTTTAAGAGTTTAATTTCGGGTTCAATCCTTGAAGTTTCGAGTTAAAAGGAGGTGTAAAATGATTATATTAAAGTATTATCGAAGTGGGTTCTGTCAAAAACGGTTCGGGTCATGCGTTTGGGTTGCGTCCGTGGGTTCGAACCACAAGAAAGGTCAAAACCAACACCTTGTGTGTTGTTGTGAGTATTCTCTTTATCATTTGTTTCGTTTGGTTTGTTTATTTGATTCGATACCGTATAATATATGTGATGAAATCTGAGGTCTTGCGTCGATTAGATTAGTTATGAGATGGGTTGATTGAATGATGTGAATAGAGTATATAGGTTATGCTAGATACATTGCGAGTGAATTTTTGGTCGAAAAACAGTTTTCGGCGCGTTTTGTATGTGTCAAAAACGAGCAAAAAGTTTGGCTCAGATTTCGAGGTTCGAGATTTTATAAAAACTGATTTTTAATGAAGATATATAAAGCTCGTCCTAATGTACGTTTCGGTAATTCGAACGTCCCATAACTCCTAGTAACGAAGAAGTTACGGTGAAAATAAGATTTGAAAACTTAAAAATGTTTCCAACAGCTATGGTAATTTATTTGATTGCTGACAGAAATTTAAACGCTCGTTTTGAGCACTTTTGAGTCCGTTTCGGCCTTCCGATGAAACACGAAAGTTGCTCGGAATGACGTTTTACTTTATCCCGAGGCTCGCTAGTTTTAAAATCGAGTAATAACGGGTCAAAACCCAAGGTCAAAGTGTGCGTTTTTATTAAAAATGTCAAAGTTCCTGCAGAAACTTGCAGGGGCATTTTTGTCATTTTCTATCTAGTTTCGGGTCTCGGCTAAAACTAAAAAGTTGTCCGGAATGTCGTTTTACATAAAATCTATTCTTTGTCCGAGTCGTGAAAATGTGATATAACGGGTCGTTTTGAGCGGGTCGGATTTAGTAACATATGTATAAAATGTGTATAAAAAGTCGAAGTCCAACAAAGTCTAGGATTGACTTTTGAAAGTCAACAGGTTAACACTAAACTTGTCAGGGGATAATAAAAGTAACTAAACATTATTATTATTACGAGTATAATGTTTAGACTTAACGATTATTATGAGCGGATAAGATACTAAAAATAGTAACTTTGGAAAATTTAAGTATAAGACCAGTATAAGTAATTAATTGAATGTTGAGGGTTCGACGAGATAAATTAATATTATTATAAATATATTTGTATAACGAGACTTACTAAATATGGTAACTTTCCGAGAATAGTAACTTTCCGAAAATAGAAAGTTTCCTAAAATAGAAGGTTTTCGATTAAGCTATGTAAAATATAAATAAATGAATGATCGTAACCTAATATTGTGGGGTTTTAGAATCTAACGCGCAAGTAGATTTCTCATCACATGTACGAATATATATATATATATATATATATATATATATACAGAGGAAGGTTAAAATAAAAAGATAAATATTCGTAAAAAGAATACACTAGGCATGTTTTTTAAAAATGT
>BQNB010110987.1:3798-22444 GCA_026074375.1 Tanacetum coccineum
TTAACATTCATCTAAATCTCGGGACGAGATTTCTTTAAGGGGTGGAGACTATAACAACCCGTAATTTTATAGTATTTCATCAATGTAATATCTACTTATTATATAATATATCATTTTTTTCACGAGGAATTTTTTTGCTTTAATCTCTTATTATGCAACGTAACTTGCATAACTAAATCCTACCTTCATATATATCAAGCAAACATCATAACATGTCAAGTCAACAAATCTAATATCCATTTTATCATATACTCTATTCATTTAACAAAGTTTTCACGACTAAAAGTTTTCACGACGATAATACCAAATGAGCTTAAACCGTTAACATTTATGCCTAAACCCTAATTTTGGGTAATGTAAACATTTAAGATGAATGTACAAGTGATCAAAGATCATGTACAAGTAATATAACATCTCATTAGAATATACTTTCCCTCCAAAATAAGGTACACGTCCTTTAAAGCATAATGTACAAGTCATTAATGCATGATATTCAAAATAGCCGTTTTACCTCCGTTTTCTTAAGAAACTTGTACAAACTAATAAAGTACAAGGTACAAGAAAGTCATGCACTTCATTTACATTTTATATTTCATAATATTTCATGAAATGAAACCTAGAAACCCTAACCCGAGCTAAATACTAAACCATGACCCATTTCTTGGTTTTTATCCGTTGTAAACCCAAACCATTACTCAAATAAGTTGTAAATACATAATTTACAACTTTACAAACCACATTCCATCATCATTTCACCTTTTTTACAACAATGTACACTAATTGAATCAAAGAAACCCTAAACGAACCTTAATTTCAAACCATGACCCATTTACCTATTTTCACCCATTTTAAACCCGAATCACCTATTAATTCTTGTTAGTAACTCTTAGAACAAGTCTTATAAACCTTAATCTATCATTACAAGTCAAATGTACATGAAATCTAAGCATAAAAACTCAAACCGTGCCCTAACCCACTTCAAATGAACCCGCACCTAGTTTCCCTCCAAATGACCCATTTTAAACTTTAACCATGCAATCCAAGCACCTCAATGATGCTCCTACTTCCTTCCTAAGCTGCTTACAAGCATCTCCTTTGAGTCCTTGGTCACAAAATTGGCCACATCTCTTTCTTTTCCTCCACTTCAGTCGCGGCACCACAAGGATGATCCACATCCTTCTCTTTGATTTCTAGCTTACATACTCACTACCTAGCCTCTCCAACTCAGTCCCTAGCTCCTCCACATCATCCCCCACCTGTCCTAAACTTGGGCATTAAGTTTCTTGGGCTCCAAGGTGAATTTTGACTATAAATAGGGACAAACACCCTTCATTCTAACTCATCCCCCACATCTTCTTCTATAACCCATACTAGCAACATATCTCTGCTCAAGAAGCTCCTAATAAGTCCCAAGAATAATAATCAAGAGAAGGATTGAAGCCTTGAAGCCCCGAAGAAGAAAAACCTAGGCGTACGAAGCGTTTCTACCCATTTCGACCCGTTTTCCTCCATTGTTGATCTTCAAAGCTCAAACCCAGGTTCTATGATCTTCATACCTGCTCCTACACTCTTATAATGTTCATATGATCCTAAATATACTCTTGTTAAAGTTTTAAAACTCAAAAACCATGCGTTTTCTCTTTTTGATCCAAACCGTGCACCCGAAACCCTAATTTTGTGTTTTTCTTAAATCAAATCGTTATAATGGTTAAATGTTGTTATAATCTATTCTATTAAGTTAAACTAATGTTATTATAACCACTTTATCAAGTCTTGAAGGAATTTGAATTAAAAACCTACGCGTTTTCGTTATTTAACCCTAAAACGACCCGTTTTGATTTCCGGCTTAACGAATCGTTATTTTGAACTTTTGTTACGTTAAAACTTCTCATTTTAGCTTATACTAATAAGCTATAACCTGCAAATATCATTTGAAGTCTTAAAATAAGCTTGCATGGCGTTTTAGACTTGTTTTGCAAAAGTATTCCATGCAAGGGGTATATATCGTAACTTTCTGAAACTTATAACTAAAAGGGTTGAAAATGTCATTTTATCAAAGTTATAACTATAGGGGTCTATTATGTCACTTTCCAAAGTACAAGGTTTACTTTGTACATCTTTTAAACTAAAAGGACCAAACTTGTAAAAGTGAAAACTCCAAGGGTATATTTTGCCATTTTTCATTCTTAAGGGTCTAAAATGTAACATTTTGAAAAAGTATAGAAATGTGTTCAAAACCTTATAAAACATAACTTTAATTAACGCTTGACGTGCTTATCATTTCCAGTTATTGAGCAAAACACTTAAAACCGATTATGTTATAATTATTATATAATTCATCATCAATGTGCTTTTAAAAATCCTATCCCGAATCTATATCGTACCACAATACTAGGGAGCTTCATATTAAGGGGTTTCATCTTGGTATTACATTCTGACTGAGTTGTTGGGTTTACGATTTAAAGTGCCCTAGCTCCTCAAACGTTTACTGAATGACTTCTGAAATATGATGGCCCGAACGGTGATTCAATAATTCCAAAAATCTCCAATCAAAACTCATAACAATATTTACAACTCTTAGAACCAAGTTCTAGAGTACAATCTTCTTAAGACTTGAATATTTACTCAGGTTGCGTGACGTGGTTATTTACTATCATTTTGATTATATCAACCTCCTTGGTTAGATTGCGATAAGGTCAACAGCTTTCATTGGAGAGAAATTTATTACAACTACCTATCAGGTGAAGTTCATAACCTCGCCTTTACTTATTTACCATGTTTTATAAACCCGCGAGGGGATACATGCTTGTTTTACAAACTCTTATACAAAAACTCATTTTATTTATAACAAGTGATTACTTTTCAAAGTCTTGGTGAGTTCATAGCCTCCCATTTCAATCTTTTAAAATAATTTCATAAAACCGCGATATGAGTTCATAACCTCACATTTCAATCTTTTGAATACTTTATAAACCCGTATAAACCATGAATGCAATTATTTTATGTAGTTCCAGATATATTAGTGCCTAAGTAGCTTCCAGTGCCATTATTTCCATATCATGAACCCATTAATTGCTTACGAGTGCGCGCGAATATTGGTGAAATAGATCGTGGAGATGCTCCATTTGTATACCCATTCATAGGGTAGCCATACGTACTATATTTAATGGGTAACCTTGGCAAGTTACCTTTTCCACGGGGACATTTGTTCCTTAACCAATGTTACTACGGTGATTTTCCCCGTTAACGTATTGGTGTCATGAGCTTAGATGCAATAATAATGTTACCATTTTTCTATGATAATTGTATTTGTTGCAATTATTACCATTATGATGACTTGCATTCAACTGTTCTTCATAATAATGCCGTTCTCCCTGATAATGCTGCTTTCCATAATAATACTGTTTTCCACAATAATTATGCTAGTGTAAATATTACACTATAATTTGTATTCAAACTATTTACCATAAACCTATGAATTTCACTCAACCATTGTGTTGATTCTTTTTAGCATGTTTATCTCATGTAATTGAGCAACTTATGGCATGGAGTGGCATGGACTTGAAGATGGCTAAAACTTGTTATCATTCACATTTTATGTTTCTAGATTTTGGGACCTGCCTTTGTAAAACTCTGATTTTAATGAATGATAACGTATCTTTTAAAAATGTCTCTTTTGAGTTATTTTCTATGATTGTGACTGTTGTACTATGAAGTAATACCCCAGATTAGCTTCCGCTGCTATATTGTAAAAATGGGGGTGTTACAGAATGGTATCAGAGCTCACAGTTATAGAGAACTAGGGTAAAACCTTAACTATAATTACTTTTCTTTTGCCATCAATATCCTCCGTGCCACTCCATTTCCCCAAGATGTGTATGTAAGAAATTTGCTTATCAAATACTACGTAACTATTATAACTTATATTATTTTTCTACCAAGTTATTAGAGAGGTGTAATCTTGGAAGTAAGTAGACGTGTGAAAGGAGGCAATTATAATTATGGTGCGCAACAAAATTATAAATGCATCACACACGTGAACTTGTAACCTTGATTAGCCTAACATGAAAATCAAGTTCGTGCTAAGTATTCCTATCTATTACCTAATCTCACTTTAATATTCATCTAAATCTCGGGATGAGATTTCTTTAAGGGGTGGAGACTATAACAACCCTTAATTTTACAATATTTCATAAATGTAATCTCTATGTATTATATTAAGTACTACTTTTTCACGAGAATAAAATTTCGTTTCATTTCATTCCATTACGTATCATAGTTTATATTTCTAAAGTAAACAAGTTCATGCAACGACCTATGCCTAATCTATCTAAGTTTACATCAAGTAAATGTCACAATATGTCAATTCAATAATTTAATATCCATTTTATCATATACGTTATTCATTTAACAAAGTTTTCACGACGATAATACCAAATGAGCTTAAACCATTAACGTTTACGTTTAAACCCTAATTTCATGTAAAGTACACATTCAAAATGAATGTACAATCAATCAAAGCACATGAACAAATATCATAGCATCTTATTTGAATATATTTTCTCTCCAAAATAAGGTATAAGTCCTTTAAAGCATAATGTACAAGTCATTAATGCATGAAATCTAAAATAGCCATTTTACCTCCATTTTCCTACGGAAACTTGTACAATCCATCAAGTACAAGTTACAAGCAAGTCATGCTATCTTCTGTACATTCTATTATCACATCCTCATTTATAAGGATTTCATGAAATGAAACCTAGAAACCCAACCCGAGGCAAAATACTGACATCATGACCACGTTTTTGGTTTTATCCATTGTAACCAACACCTTTACTCAAATAGTCGTTAAATACATAATTTAAAACTTTAAATCACATTCAATCATCATTTCAGAAATTTTAAAACAATGTACAAGAATTAAACCTAGGAAAACCCTAAACGAACCCTAATTTCAAACCATGACCCGTTTACCTATTTTCACCCATTTTGAACTCGAACCACTAATCAAACCTTGTGGTAAACTCTTAATACAAACCTTATAATCCATAATCTATCATTAATAATCAAATGCACCACGAAAATAAACTTGAAAACTGAATTGTGCCCTATTGAAAACCCGTATACCTTTTTCTTTCATTTTGACCCATTTCAAGAGTTAACTTTGCATCCAAGCACCTTAATAACTTACCTCCTTCACTTCCAAGCAGCTTACAAGGACCTCTCTTCCATTTCTTGGCCATAAATTGAGCCATATCTCCCTCTTTTTGCTCTATATAAGCCACGACCACACAAACACCCTTAGCATCTTCCACATAGCAATCCTACTTATCTAGCCCTTCATACTCATACCATAGACTCTACTCATCATCTCCTAGCTGCTACATATGTCCAAGACTTGGCCATTAAGTTTCCTTGGTCCCTAAGGGTGGTTCGTACCTATATAAAGGATGTAAATCCTTCTTTCTAACGCATCCCCCACATCTTCTTTCTATAACCCATAATAGCAGCAAATCTCTACTCAAGAAGGTCCTAAGAAGTCCCAAGACCAGAAGTGAAGCAAATAAACCAAGAAAAGAAGCCCTATAGTTGTTATTCTAGGCGTATGAAGCTAAAAGTCCCAATTTCGACCCGTTTCCAAGCTATAAGCTCAAAACCAGGTTCCATAAGCTCATATTCTGTTTTCATACCCTCATAATGTTCATATGATCATGCCTAAACTATTGTTAAAAGCTTTGAACTCAAAAACATATGTGTTTTACCTTTTTGATCCAAACCGAGCTCATGAAACCCTAATTTCATGTTTTTGCTTAATCTATAAGCTAAACTTGTAAACTATTGTTATAATCTATCCTAATAAGCTTATCTAACATTATAATAAGTACTTTGTTAAGTCTTGAAAGAATTTGAATTAAAAACCTACGCGTTTTTGTTTTAAAACCCTAATTCGACCCGTTTTGATTTCTAGCTTAACGAATCGTTATTTTAAACTTTCGTTACGTTAAACCTTCATATTTTAGCTTATATTAATAAGCTATCACCTGAAAATATCATTTGGAATCTTAAAATAAGCTTGCATGGCGTTCTGGATTTGTTTTGCAAAAGTATTCCATGCAAGGGGTATATATCGTAACTTTCTGAAACTTATAACTAAAAGGGCTGAAAATGTCATTTTATCAAAGTTATAACTATAGGGGTCTATTATGTCACTTTCCAAAGTACAAGGTTTACTTTGTACATCTTTTAAACTAAAAGGACCAAACTTGTAAAAGTGAAAACTCCAAGGGTATATTTTGCCATTTTTCATTCTTAAGGGTCTAAAATGTAACATTTTGAAAAAGTGTAGAAATGTGTTCAAAACCTTATAAAACATAACTTTAATTAACGCTTGACGTGCTTATCATTTCCAGTTATTGAGCAAAACACTTAAAACCGATTATGTTATAATTATTATATAATTCATCATCAATGTGTTTTTAAAAATCCTATCCCGAATCTATATCGTACCACAATACTAGGGAGCTTCATATTAAGGGGTTTCATCTTGGTATTACGTTCTGACTGAGTTGCTGGGTTTACGATTTAAAGTGCCCTGACTCCTCAAACGTTTACTGAATGACTTCTGAAATATGATGGCCCGAACGGTGATACAATAATTCCAAAATCTCCAATCAAACTCATAACAATATTAAACTCTTAGAACCAAAGTTCTAGAGTACAATCTTCCTAAGACTTGGCATATTTACTCAGGTTGCGTGACGTGGCTGTTTACTATCATTTTGTTATATCAACCTTCCCTGTTAAGATTGCGATAAGGTCATCAGCTTTCATTTTGGAATATTTATTACAACTACCTATCAGGTGAAGTTCATAACCTCGCCTTTACTTATTTACATGTTTTATAAACCTGCGAGGGGGATACATGCTTGTTTACAAACTCTTTTACATACTCGTTTATCTTATAACAATGTGATTACTTTTCAAAGACTTAATGAGTTCATAACCTCACATTTCAATCTTTTAAATATTTCATAAACCCGCGATATGAGTTCATAACCTCACATTTCAATCTTTTGAATACTTTATAAACCCGAATTGAACTGAATGCAGTGTTTTCTGTATGCTATCCAGGATATATTTGGCCTATAGCTTCCAGTGCTCATTTATTTCCATATCATGAACCATTAATTGCTTACGAGTGAGCGCAAATATTGTGAATAGATCTATTGGGGTTGACGACTCCCATTTGTATACTTATTCATGGGGTAGCCAAACGCACTATATTTGACCTAATGGGTAACCTTGGCAAGTTACCTTTTCCACGGGGACATTTGTTCCTCAACCAATGTCATTACGGTGATTTTCCCTGTTAACGTATTGGTGTCATGAGCTTAGATGCAATAATAATGTTACCATTTTTCCATGATAATTGTATTCGTTGCAATTATTACCATTATGATAACTTGCATTCAACTGTTCTTCATGATAATATTATTTTCCATAATAATTGTGCTCGTGCAATTATTACACTATAACTTGTATTAAACTATTAATCATAAACCTATGAATTTCACTCAACCATTGTGTTGACCCTTTTTAGCATGTTTATCTCAGGTAACTAAGCAGACCATGGCACGGAATGGCATGGACTTAAAGATGGCTAAAACTTGTTATCATTCACATTTTATGTTTCTAGATTTTGGGACCTACCTTTGTAAAACTCTGATTTTAATGAATGACAACGTATCTTTTAAAAACGTCTCTTTTGAGTCGTTTTCTATGATTGTGACTGTTGTACTATGAAGTAATACCCCAGATTAGCTTCCGCTGCTATATTGTAAAAATAGGGGTGTTACATAAGCATATGTCTTTTGATTCACATTTTCAATTAATTCATCAACTTCTTTTTTATTTTGAGATTGTGTTGCTTTTATTGAGTTAAAAAGCTTTTGAAATTCAAGTTTAATGTTTTATCTTTCTTAAACAACTGATTCAACTTGAGTTTTAAGTAACACGTTCTCATCATTCAATGTTGATAACTTTGACTTCCAAGAGACATCACAAGTCATTTTCTCTTTTTGATGTTGCAATTTGAGTTCAAAATCAATACTTTGAGCTTGTGATAGCTTAATATCGTTTTCAAGAATTTTGATTCTTTTGAGCAAATTGGCTTGGATATCTTTGGAATCACTTAAACTTTTCTCAAGTTCATCTTTTAACAACTCATTTTTCTGTTTTTCAACAGAAAGCAACACACAATCTCGGATTTCACTTGTCAAGGATACTTCCAAAAGTCAATCAATCTCATTTCAAGAATTGTTTCTTTTGGAGACTTTTCTGCAACTTGTTTTTCCATTGACTAAAAAATATTTAACATTTCCTGTACTTCTTCAATGAGTTCTTCTTTAATTTCTTTCAATCTTTTGTATAAAGAGTTCGACATCAGAATTACATCGGTTTTATAAAACTCTCTTAAAGAATTTTGACTATCAGACATCCATCTTCTTTCTCTATCTTCCAAAAGAGTTTTATCAATCCTTGTTTGTAAACCATTAATTTCAACACCCATTATGTCAAACATTTTTAACAATCTACTTTCTTTTGGCATTTTTAAAATTGGTAACTCCGATGTGACCTCTTTAGACTCAGAACCATTATTAGAAGTAGAAGGAATTGAAAAATATGTTTGTTCAGCAGAAAATTCTTGTTGAGGAACAAAGGTTTCATAAAGCGCATTTAACTTGCTATAATTAATTTGAACCATTTTGTTTCTCATTTTCAATCGACTTTCTTTCACATCCTTTAAAGTTTCCTCTGAATCAGGTGAATCAATGTTCAAATTAGCACTATGAAGCGAATCACCATTATAAAGTTTAGGTTGTGCTGCAATGGTCGTCTTAAGACGTTCAGGATTCTGATAACCAAACCTAGCTTTAAGAAAAGGATCATAAACTTTAATTTGTTTTTTTATCAAGCATGTGAATCGTTTGAATTGACTGGCTCATTTTGTAAACAATTCAATCATGAGAACTCAGTTTCTCTTCGAGATCAACGATATCTTCGAGATACCCATTTTTTCGTTCTTTAAAAACCTTTTTTGCCAACCGAGTTTCATGCTGAATTATTATCTTTTCATTTTCAATTTTGAAAAAATCACTTTGAATTTTATCTTTTTCTTTCATGATTCTTTCAATGGTATTCTTATTACTCCTTAATTCTCATTCCAACTCTTCACATGTTTCTTTATATTTTAAACATTGAATTGTTTTTTACTCAAATGTTTTGACCTGATCCTTACACGTCTCAAGCTCCTGTTGTAGCAAATCTTTTTTTATTTTTAAGCTCATCATTCAAACGTTTTTGATTTCAACTTCTCTTTGAATATTATATACTAGCATTTGTATATCATGATATTCGTCATGAGCATTTGAATCATGTTCAGACGTGCCACCATTATTTTTCATAAATGGATCATTGAATATGATACTAAAATCAGTTTGATCATCATCCGTTGTTTGAATAATAGTTTTACGTTTCACATGACTCAGTTGTTCATGAACCTTAGATGAAGCATTTACCTCACTGACAGCCTTTGCATCATATGATGGCACATTCTCAGCATTATCCTCAGCTGGTTGAAGTCGAGCCATCAACATGTGTGACATCCGTCAATTTTTGAGGTCAGTAATCGAAAGCAAACGTATGATAATTGACTCCTTTATTTATTTATGGACTCACTTTTCGGATTTAAGGTCACTATTTATCCCGAGCTTTAATTTTATTTTCTAAATTTTATAGAATTTATTTTATTATTTTAGTCGATTTTTATTAAAATAGTCAATTTTAATTATTCTCGAGTCATGCCAATTATCCGTTTTAATGATCGAGAAATTAATAACTCCATATCTTAAGCTTCGAAAGCTTATTTATTTTATTTAAGTATTTTTCGATTTTTTTCGTGTTTTTGCCAAAAACCGCGTCAAAATCGTGTTTTTACAAATTAATAACGAGTTAATTAAGTGTTTAGGCCCAAGTTTTGTGTAATACAAATTTTAACAAAAAAAATATAAACCAAGCCCAACCCACATAGGGGGGCCGGTTACACCCAAACCAAATCAACGTCCCTTAAATTTTTTTATAAAAAGTGGAAGTATACTTGTCCTCTAAATCCCCTATATATAGTCCCAAAATAACTTAACTATCCATAAAACTCACACAAATCCTCCAACAGCAAAAAATTATGTCATTCCCTTTCCTCTCCCCTACTGTTCGACGCTAACAACAATAAAAATCCCAAAAATCCATCATCAACTATCCCAAATCAATTCCATTCAATCCCAAATTACTCATAAACTAATCCCCATCATTCCTTAACAAGATTAAACCACCATGCATGAAGTTTCTCAAGTTCTTGATTTTCTTAATTTTTGATTTTTAAGGGTTTTGATCTAGTTGAGTATAATTGGTGTTATAAGGGTTTGATTTTATGTGTGTATGCAAGATTTGGGTAACAAAAATCAAGTTTTGGATCACTGTTTTGAGTGTTGTGGTTTTCGGCTAAAGATCAAACCAAGAGGGTTTGACTGTGTTGATTTTCCTTTCCATTGCATTAAGTTTGTAAGTGTTTTTAATACCTTTTTACATTAATTTAAATATAATGTATATGCAAGTGTTAGATTTTATATTGTGAATCCATTGATGGTGGTGCATGTCACGTTTTGAGATTTATTGAGGGTTTGAGATGACTAGTTATGGGGCTAGGCTAGTTTAGGAGCATTGGCGATGTTCGCGACGCGTGAAGTATAGTCTGGATTAGGAATCATTGGCCTTTGATAAGGTCCATTTTGAATTGAGTTCCATATTCTCTCCCCATCTTCAAGCTTGTTATCCAAAAACCTTCTGAAATCTACTTGCCAAGGGAATATAAATCACTCACTTCTCAAGCATTTAGAGTTCTTTCATTAGCTCTTGAATCAGCTAGAGTTTGTTGATTTGAATTATTTGAAGTAGACATGTTATATCAAATGATTACAAAGCAAACTTGGATCGTTTTGGAGATAAAGTCTTGTAATCATGAGGTTAACGAGCAATAACAACCTTGTCTTTTATTACAATGAAGTAACCTTGATGAAATGAATCCTTGATTAGGTACAAAAGACTAACTAACACTTAAGCTTGTATACAAAAGCTCAAGTTTCAATGATTAGAAGATACGAAATCTCTTTAACTGCGTTACGAAACCCAACTAATGAGATACGAAACCTTGGAACAGTGTTACGAAACCCAGTAACTGTGTTATGAAACCTCTTGAAATTAGTTACGAAACCCCAAAACTGTGTTACGAAACCTCTAAAACAATTTACGAAACCTCAAGACAGTGTTACGAAACCTCTTCCAATGAGTTACGAAACCTTCCAACTATGATAGCAATGTTAAGAAACCTCTTGAATACGAAACCAATCCTTACAAAACCTCAAACTGTAATACGAAACCTCTTTACGAAACCTTCAGTGAATAAACTGTGATACGAAACCTTCACATATGAAACCTGTGATACGAAACCTTGAAGTACGAAACCAAAACCAAGCTTTTGATATGAAACCTCTTGTTTACGAAACCACATAGATTAAGAAAGCTTCCACAGTCTATGAAACCAAGCTGTTACCAAAAGCTCTAGGATACGAAACCTCCTTTCGTAAATCCCAAATATCCTCTACTTTTGTAAGAATAAAGAAATCTCCTACTTTCGTAAATTCTTAGCTACGAAACCTAAAGAAAGCCCATTAATGTGATTTTAAACATTTTAGAATGATAATCTCAATGTTATCTTTTCAATTAACAAGTTTCTATGTTACGAAAGCTAGATTAAGTGTTACGAAAGCAATTCTACGTTACGAAAGCTAAGAAACTACTTACGTATGATAGTTACGAAAGATTTCTACCTTACGAAAGCTCAAAATTGTCTTACGAAAGCACTTTTCCCGCCTAAAAACAGTTATCGAAACCTATTTCTTGCTTACGAAAGCTATCAAATCTATTTTTTCCGATCAAATTCAATCTAAAACACGTATTTTTCGTAAAATTGATATTAAATCTACAATTTGATAGTTACAATAGCTATTATCTTGCGTTTTAAGATCAAAAACTCATCAAATCATAAATCTAAACCATACGAAACCTACTGTTCATCATTACGAAAGCTTGTATGATCGAATTTCCTTACGGTTAAGCTCGATTTGATCACGAAACACACACTAGATCTCTCCAGGCGATAGATACCACTTGTTATATGTCACGTTTGCTAAGTAGTAATCATACGAAAGCTACAGAGAATAGAGGAGAAGAGCTAGAGAGTATTTTCATCATTTTTTAAATTTTCATTTCAAAGAAGAAAATAGAAATGGGAGGGATAAGTGAATTACAACTTGTAAAGACTTGTATAAATACTCCTCCTAGATGAGTATTTATACTTAATGTTTAGCCTATTCTATTTTCCTAAACTTAGTCAAACCTTGGTCAACTTTACTTAACTTTGACCAAGATAGACTTTATTACATCATAATTACTTATAAAACTATAAACTAAGCTAAGACCAATTCACTAAAATAATAAACACTTTTATCGTTCCTAATAGGATAACTGACTAACTATGCACATATTTATCAATATTTTATCGTAACTTATGCACCTTCTTATCAAAATTGATTTTCAAAACATTCGGAAACATATGTGTAAATGTTACGTTTCACAAACCCACGGGCATGGGCATGGGTAAAAATTGTACCCACAACGGGTGGTGGGCGGGCAATGGGTAAGAGAAACATCATGAGTGTGGGTGGCAGGTTAGAAGTACTCATTCTCATTACCCACGGGTGCCATCTCTAGCAACCAACATATTTTACGCACCAAACTATAACTTTGTGCACCAAATTCTAAAAAAAGAGTGTTGGAGCATCACATTTAATTTCCAAAGCAATAGGAATTTGGCACATCATTTCTGGTGGGCAAATAATATATTTTGCGCACCAAATAATAAATGTGATATAAAAAAGTGTTTGAGCACCATATTTAATTTCTAAACTAATTGTAGCATGACACGTCATTTTTGGTGCGCAATGGGTATATTTTGCGCACCAAATGTATTATTTGCACACTAAAGTCCAAAAAAATTCTTTTCAGATTACGTTTAGATATTTAGATATGCTTACTTATCCATTTGAGATTTCATTCCGTTTGCTATATTTTTCTCTATAAATTAAGAAATATAATCAGTTACTCGTCAACGTTTGTAATTCAATATGAGCTATTTAATAGGAAATTTTTTGTCATGTCTTGTTACATATGACGAGAATAGAAATGTTTTGTTGACAAAAACGATTAGCTGTGATACTTTAAGAGATTATGTGGGTCAAAAATTCAATTTAGATGTTACGAGGGGGTACGCTTATCACATCGTTATCCGCCGAACAACAAGGTTTATGAAATCATTGACGATGACGAGTTAAGGTTTTTAATCAATTATATAACTAATACAAGTCAAGATCACGTAGAATTGTTGCTACATCAGGATTGTCAAGCATCATAGGTAAATCTTAGAAATTTTGAATATATGAAAATATTAATACTTCACATACTTTGCATAATTCTCGGTATCTACCAAAAACAATTCATTAGGAAAATTTTCAGAATATTCAAGCATCCAATTTAAATGTTGATGTCTCGCATAATTTCAAAAATTTTGAGTATTCACAAAATACATAACTGTCTAAAAATGTTCAATATTGTCAAAACGTTATCAGAATACTCAATATCAAAAAAATTTGTTTCCTAATCAGAATACTCAATATCAACAACAACAAGATTCGTTTCCTTATTAGAATTCTATGTTTTTTCAAAGTCTATGGCCTTCCAGGAATTACCATGTTTATAGTAATGTTCAATATACTTAAAATATTCAATGTTCCTAGTATATTGAATATCCTGTAAATGAATAAAACAAAAAATCTTAACACTGGTAGTTCCCAAAACTATAATAAGCATGTTGATGATGATGAGGATGATGATGATCACCAAGAGACAATAGGATATAATTTTGATATTGATGGTGATGATTTTGTTCATGAAGAAGGTGAAGGGTGTGAAATGAACCGGGAAAAGATACTTTCAAACACATGCTTGACCCAACTTTGGATTTTCCAAATGTTGAACCCAAACAAAAAAAACAAAACGATTTAACAAAACTTGTTTTCCTTCACTGTTGGTGGCAAACAAAAAATGTATTGAAAGTATTGGTAAAAAGCCTATATTAGACGGTTACCAAAACAAACCAAAAAAGACAAATGTCGTAACATATAATGTCATATGTGAATGTATGGTCAATTAACTGTGGGGCATGTATGGATGGGAAGGGTTTGCAAGTTAAAAAGTTTAACAACACCCACACTTGTTCAAAACAATACTCAGTGGCCATCATCTAAATGTTGCCGCCAAGTTAGTAGGTTACATGATTAGAGATGAGTTGTCAGATGTAAATCGTTAAATTCGCCCCACAAATATTATGAAATATATGAGTCGTCGTCATGGACCGAATCTTACATACAACCAAGCTTATCGTTGAAAGAATAGAGGTTTGAAGATGCTAATGGGTAGCCTTTATGAATCGTTTCAAAAGTTGTCAAATTATTGTTACAATCTTAGAAATGTAAATCCGGGTCCGAGAACTAATATAAAAGTAGACAAACATGGAAGATTTGAAATGTTGTTCATTGCTCTTGGTGTTGCGGTAAGTATCTGAAACCACTGATTATTTTTTTGTATCTACATTTTCTATTTTATTTTACTAACAAAACAATGCCTTTATTGTGGTAACAAATTGATAGCTTCATGAAATATTTACGACCACTGGTTATTATTGATGGTGCTCACTTAAAGGATGACGTTTACCATGGGTATATATTTGGCTGTAAGGAAGGATGGTAACAACTAAATTTTACCCATCGCATTTGGCATATGTCAAGGTGAGGACGGTGCTGGTTGGACATGGTTTTTGGAATAATTGAAAGCTTTCATTAGTCAATAGTCAAACTTGTCTATCATATCTGATAGACACCCAACAATTTGGGAATCCATAAAAAGTATTCCCAAATGTCTTTTATGGTTTTTGTTGTGGTCATTTAATGATGAATGCGAAAATAAAAAAAGAAAGACATAGAGCGTTATATTGGGCAGCTTGCAAGGCTTACACTATGAAGGCTTTTGATGAGTGTATAGATTATATTCATAGTTCAAGACCCAAGGCATATGTGAAACTTGTTAAAGCAAAATTCACAAGGTGTCAAGGGCTCATTGTCAAGAAAATCGTTACAACTATCTAACATCAAATAGTGCAGAGTCTGTTAACTCATTAAGCCGAAGAGCACGTAAATTGCCAGCTACATGCTTGATGGAATTCTTTTGAGCTTTGCTACAAAGATGGTATTATGAACGAAGATACGAAGGAGGTATACGTCGCATCCTGTTATTTAGAATATTATTTGATATATTCGCTTAATAAAATTCATTTTTAATATGGTTAGATGTTGATGAACATGAACTTACACCTTGGGAGATTGCTAAAGTGGAAGATAAGATTAGAATGAGTTTGGTTTAAGTGTACACAAAATCAATTCTACGACATACCAAGTTGTTGCCAAAGAGATAAACTACATTGTTGATTTGCGTAGTCATACATGCACTTGCCATAAATGGAAACTATCAGGATTTCCTTGTATTCACGTAATAGCAGTTTCGACTAATAAGTGATATACATACTTGGGTGTTTAGGCATAACATTGGTTCAAAAACACATCATATAAAGGAACATATGCAAAGACGTTGAAGCATGGGATACAAAAGGCAGTGTGCCAAATGTTTTGCTACCTTCTACAAACACACGGCCTGCAAGGAGGCCAAAAAATAAAGATCATATCTGATCAAAAGGAGAGATGCCTAAGCAAACATATTGTAGTAGATATGATAAAAAAAGGGCATGATAGAGATGTGTGTCGTGAACCTGCACCTCCGCAAAGATCTACGTACGACTAGGACAGATCATTTTAGGATAATTGAAATTTGTTTGTTTTTAGTTATCTTTAAACATTGTTGTTTGAATGTTATGTAATATATTAATGTTGGAAGGTAATGTTACTTTTTCTCATTCCAATGTTAACACCCAAAGTACTCGTTATAACAACAACACTTCTTTCATTACAACTACAACATATGTATTGAAAATTACTAATGAAAATAACATATATTACATAAAAGGAACTGCATGTTAAGTAGGAGAAAATTGGAGCCGCGTAACAAAACATCGATTAGTTTATCATCAAGTGTGGTACATGGGAATAATTTAGCAACACACATCAGTATCTAGTGGTGAGAGAGGGAGTACTAGACCTTCATCCAAAAGTATGTTTTGATGTTTTGGAATTAAAAAACGAGATGTAGCTTACCATAACTTTGTTACCTTTACTAATTGAATGCATTTCCAGACCATGACGCATATAGGTCGTCAGTTTCCTTAAAAAGTCACCGTCATGATGCTGTCTATTGAATAGAAGAAAACTCATTCTTCAGTAAATTAATTTCATGTTTTATATAATTGTGTATAGTTAAATCATCACCTAGGTTTTCTTATTAAAGTTTATAAGATGAAATCATATGTATAAATATACGAATTTATTTTATATATGGTTAAGATGATGTTTTAAATATTTTAATATATTTAAAACAAGGATTTACAAGCAATTGATAGTTTATATAATTATTTGTCAAGTTATAATTATTTATTTATTCATAAAGTTTAGATAAGTAAATAAATATGTTGGATAATTTTCTTAGACAATATGGATTCAATATGATGGACACAATGTAGAGGACTTAATTTATACACGAGGAATGTTAATTTATAAATTAGAGGACTTGTGGTAACTTTATTAAGTTTAAAAGTACATAAAACAAATTTATATAACTAATTATATAAATCTTTAAAACCTTCTGTTTAAAATCATATAATAAGATATTTATTTTATATTTTATAAGAATAGTACTTCTCATAAGGATCATAAGCATATAAAGAACTCAAAAATCTGAATTATAACGAAGAAGTTACGGAATTTGCAAGATTATACGTAAAAGTGTTTTTATAAAAACTCCAAAAATTTGAATCTGATAAACATGAATGCTTATTTTTCTGATAAGGTACAACTTATGGGATTTCAAAACTATAAGGTACATTAAAAATAGATTTAAAATGAAGAAGAAATGCTATTTACAAGTTTACGATAAAAAGTATTTTTATAAAAGTAATTTTATAAAAACATGCTATGGTTCATAATAGTGGGCTGTTGGGAAATAATTTTATTAAATAGAACTTTTAATTATGAAGCCGTGGACATAAGAATCACTAAAACCGAATTAAAACGAATGAGATACGATTAATATACGATTTCAATAATTAAAATTTATAAAAAGTATTTTTATAAATTTTCACTTACTGTTACTGTTCATAATAGTACCAACCAATACAATGAATGTAGAATTTGATTAGATTTTTCAAATACGAATCCATACATATAAAGAACGTATTAAACGGAGTTAAAACAAAAAAGATATAAGGTTTATAAAACCTTATGCATTATTTTTATACTTGTACACTATTTTTGTGAAATCAATTAAACTAATTATATAATATAATTATATAATTACATAAAGATGTTAAAACAATTATTTTTTATAAACAATCAATTTTTGGGCAAATATGACATTTTTACAAATACGAATACATGAACATTATTTTACAAAGAACAAACTTATGTTGTTTAATTTTATAAATTAAACTAACATGTTTAGGTGGTGATGTAACTATATAGAATTATATGGTGTGTTAGTTATTCGAAGTACATAGTACTCATACGACCTATATTTAATTAGGTTGCCTTCGGATTTCGCTTGTCGATTCACTCACTTGATTTATTTCATTCACTTCATTTACTGAGGTGAGTTCATAGCCCCATGTTTTACTATATCAATGATTTACAACTTTTGGGGTGAGAAACATGCATTGTTTTACGATTGGACGCAAGTGTATATTTTTACATGATTACGTGTTTGCCTAAGGTGGTGTTTGTTTTTTTAAAAAGAGCCTCTTAACAACCTCTTGATCTGACTCATTCAGACGCGCTCAGACATTTGGCTCATTAAGTGCGTTTGTTTTTTTTCTTTCGTTCAGACGCGGTCAGAGGTTGAAACATCTTAACCAACTAGATGTGGATGGGAGGTCTTGATGCCTCTTAATGCCTCTTCACTCTTTACTTTTTTTTGTTTTTTTTCTTTTGTTTATTTTTTTTCTCTCTTTGTTTTGTGAGATATTTTTAAACTCTTCACTTTTTTTAGTTTACTTTTTTTGTTTTTTCTCTTTTTGTTTTGTGAGATATTTTTTACTCTTCTTTTAATATTGATACTACATTAAAAAGAATTAATCTCTTTTTTTGTTAAATAAATAATGTTCAAAATACTAATAATGATGATGTTTTTTCAAACAATATTAATATGTAACTAGTTTGTGAAATTAAATTGTGGTCGTGTAATTTACACGTGAGCTTAA
>BQNB010110988.1:3723-22444 GCA_026074375.1 Tanacetum coccineum
AAGGAAGATGCAATTCAAAATTCTTTTGATTTATTAAATATATAGATAGGCTTTAAGATATAGTAATTCAGTTTTCGTTTGTCAGATTTTTATTTTTTTCAGTTTGTACTAAACTGACATATCCTCCTTTTCACCACCATCACTTTAAGCCCACTACGCACCAATGCTGTCCAAGACAGGTGAACGAGTCCATAACTGACTAGCTGTTAACCAGCACTCTCTGATTTCAAATTCTCTAACACTACTGGTGTTGATAAAATGACTTTTTATCAATGTAATGACTGAGCTTAATTTAATATTGAGCTCCTACTCTTATTAATAGAATGACCTTTCATTAATGGAATGACTGAGCTTAATTAAAGTTTGAACTCGGTTATGTAGTTCTAAGAGCATGCTGAGTTTAAAGTACAGATTTATAAAAAAACACAAAACCCCAGATCTTCTTTGCTCTATAAGGAATAAATTCAATGGAGCTATAAGTGCTACTACAAGTTTTTTTTAATAGAGCAGCTATACATTCTTAATTCCGTACCTGTCACACACTTGCACTGAATCAGTGATTTAACTACTGGTCAATCAATGAAAAACAGAAGCACAAGTATAAAGTTTATGGTGCATGGGAACAATTAGATGTAGATACTTTTGCAAGTATCAGAGTCGCAACTAAAAGGTTTGATGTTGTAAGCGTATTCACGGAGCACCTGACACGTTAGCATATCTAGCCATGCCTAGTACTGTTATACTGATAGGACACCGTGCAATTGATGGGGACTGATAGGGTAGTTGGTATGGTACCACTCCTAAAATTGCTTTAGAGTTGAAGTCAAGTATTAGGAGAGGTGGGAGGAGTATAACTCAAATACACTTGTCTAGAGATGCTCAACTTAGCCAGGCTTGTACCTACAGGGGGTGTACTGAGTCATCATTTCTTGATTGAAGCTAAGGTTTTGTTAAGCTTAGTAGGTGTTAAAATTTTATTTTGTTTGCAAGTGCCTGTGTACATCCTAAATATGTGAAGGGCCTCACTAGAAAAAAATATTCTAATCATTCCAGTAATGGCCACGATGCAGGAGTGCTCCAGTCCACCTTTTCTTGACATTTTTTGGCCACCCTTTCTTCCCATGGTTTTGGGATAGATCACTTAAGCACTATTTTGCAAGGGTATACAAAGTAGTTTACTTGAGTGGTTCGACTAGCTGACCTGAACATGATTGAAAAATTTATTTGAAAGTCTTATTATATATTCTTATGTGGTTCTTGATATCCAATCAAATACTTGACTATTTGATGCAAATACTGATAAAGGTTTTTTCAAAGGAATCATATTAATCATTGTTCTCAATTGCACCATAACATGTATTTGATGAAGATACTCAGACTGGTTAAACTTGATTCATTCATACCTCTAGGGCACTCTTTGGGATATCAATAGAGCACTTTTTGTGGGTGTTCATCTCATCATGCCTTGTATGAGCCGGGTACAAGTATGAGAAGATTGGACATGGGGGTTATTTACAGAATTAGCTAGCGTATTTGTAAGACTTTCTGATTTTTTTTAACTAGTTTTAGAGACATTGTTTATAGGTATTGAAACCACTATTTCATCATTCTCTAAGCATAGGAACACAATAGTTACCGAACTGAGCAATAGAAGGTAATTTTTTTATCTTTTTCAAATTGAGTGCTCGAGATGAGAAAGTTGAAGTATCTTTATATGAAAGCATTCATTAGAAGTGACTCAAGGTTGGCACCAATATAGATACTCCGTACTATTAAGTGTACGATGTTTTGACATATACCCTCATTTCATGGCCACTTTCACTTTATAAATTGGCCACAGAAGAAAGAAAAGTTATATTCACCTAATTTATCAATTAGGACAGCAGAAATTCAATTGCTTAACCTTTAAAATATGGTGGTATTATCGGTATTTTTTTATTTGTATATGTGGCATTATTGCAAGTGCATTATACCATGCTATGTGGTTTTTCGTGCTGCTTGCATTCACTACCTCTATTTCTCAGTTATTTCATTGAGTTCGAATAGCCTAACAGTTAAGTATGTGTGTATTTTCGGCGTGTTTGTGATCTATATGTCGTCATATTTCAAGTGCGTTAAAGACCAAGCTCTTTGGTCTTCCGTGCAGCATGCATTCACTACTTTTACTTCTCGCTTTATTATATGTAGATTGGTGTCTTGGGGTGTTTTAATTCTGATTTTTCCATCTTATCAAACAGGAGAGACGGGGCTGTTTATCCTGTTTCATTGGAAGGCAAAGGAAGTGCATCAACCACAAGACCTGTTGGTGGGCTATACCCCACCCGAGATGTACAGTCACTTTGGTCATATGAATGATAAAAAGTAAAAAAAACAGACTAAAGTATGAGAGACGTGTTTCTTTCTGTTCCGAAGAGGAAATCAATCAGCCTCTTTTGGAGGAAAGTTTTAGAATATTATTGGATGCATGCATCATTGTATCCTCCTCTCTTCTTTATTAGCCAGATTTAATTACATTCTCTCTTACAGAAATCAATACAAGTGATGTGCGTCAAGTGCCAGGTAAATCGATTTACGTCTTACCTTTATGCGTTTTATGGTTTGTGTATCTTGTCTGGATCAAGCATGTGACGACACAAAGGTCACGAGTCCATACCCACATCATAGCATTAAAGTTTTTGCTAAGGTGGAACTAAATCTGCTAAACAAAATATAAGACACTCCTGATCTTATACTTTTTAGGTAGTGTTAAGACTCGAGAAACATCGTTTAGTTCAGTTATAGGATGCGACACAATTTGCATCTGTTTTGGCGTATTCTCAATAGGGTTTCTAACCATTATGGTAAGAGTGGCAGGTTGGGTGACATGTCAAAACAGGTAGTTATTTGTAGGAGTCGGGTTGGGTTGACCTGAAATGGATAGTTTTTTTCCTATAAATTTGGACAAAATTTACCGATTCGGGTTGGGTTGACCAACGTTATTTAGTTTTTAAACACCGGCACGTAAAAATGGTACGAAGTACTGAGTAAAAAATGCTGGCACGTAAATTTTAGTCGAAGTCACGGATTCCTTGTGGTATCAACTTGAGCCTGAGAACAAGTTGGAGCTCATATGAACTGCCGATTTTGGTACAACCAGCAGCACTTGGTTACTAAATACTCGTAGCTAATACACTATATTGATAGTGCATACAATCACCTTGTCTAATGTTAGGCGCAATTTATCATGAAAAGACTGCTGTTGTTTGATGTAAATGGGTGCAAAAAGAGGTTGACTTTGATATTCAGCTTTGATGTAAAGGGAAGTACTCTACCAAAGATAAATGCTAAGAAATAATTATTGTATACTTTTGATGAGTGTCAGTACATTTATACCTAAAAGATAAATCAACGGTACCCAACCCCGTCTTTTACGTGATAATGGAGGAGTTGAGATGTAGACAACCTTACCCTTACCTAAATGTACAAATTCAAAAGGACCTCTGACCTTTTTGCAAAGAGTGAGGATCGAACTCTCGCCTTTGTCTTTAAAAGACAAAGGTTTTACAACCGATCCAACTCTATTTGTTTTAGTTCATTTATATTTGTAGTTGTCAATTATAAGTAATATTAGATTTATCCTAAGCTAACAACATATACTCAAAAAGATAGGTTTATTTATATAACGATAGACTACTTAAAATACAAAAAAGTTGTTAAACTACATTAATGGCAATCCGTAGCAAACGGTACGGATTGCAAAAAAGTTGTTAAACAACTTTGGTACGGATTGCAAACCCCAAACGCAACAATATAATTTTTATTTCAACTTGTCGCCTATCTAAATACCCAAAGTATATAAGGAAGAACAATTTAATTCCTCCAACCGATGCGGGATCGAACCTTGGAACAAGTCGAACCTATTTTTATGCGGATTTAACAAATATGTTTTCGCAGTTAATGTTATCTAACACCATTTGATAACTATAAGTCTATAACTGTGTACTTATCTAACACAAACAAAACCTAACAAAAAACATAGAGATTATGGTAGGACAACAAAATATGAATTGACTGTCATAGATGATTTTGGCAGAATAATAGAGCTAAATTGAACAACATATAAATTCAGACTCGATCCATACTGGCTTCCTTTATTCTCCTCGTTGCAAATCTGTAATATGAGTTTATTTATTCCAAAGGTTAAGCAATTGAATTTCTGCTGCAATATGTGATTGAAGATGGACCCACAACACAATAATTATTTCTTAGCATTTATCTGTAATATGTGATTGAAGATGGACCCACAACACAATTTATTCCAAAGATAAATGCTAAGAAATAATTATTGTAAAATGTTGATGAGTGCGAGTTCATTTATATTTATAGATAAATCAATGGTATTCAACCCCGTCTTCTACGATGTAATAGAGGATGTGAGACGTAGACAATCTTACCTCCACCCAAATGTAGGGATTCTAGAGGACCTGCGACTTTTTTTTGCTGGGAGTGAGAATCGAACCATCGTCTATAAAAGAGAAGAGTTTTACGACTAATCAAACCCTGTTTGTTTTAGTTCATTTATATTTATAATTGAGTCAACTCCTAAGCTAACAAAACATATACTCAAAGTGAGCTATATCCAAATAAAGATATACTACTTAAGATGACAAAAAATATTTACAATTGAATCAATTATAAATAACATTAGGAGTAAACTACATTTTTGGTCTACGTGGTTTACCGGGTATAACACTTTTGGTCCATTTTTTTAAAATCTTACGGATCCTTTCCAATACCCGACACTCGTTTCACTTTTGGTCCAATTTCACTAATGCCGTCAGTTGACAAGTGTTTGACCGTTAATTAAGAAGGTATTTTGGTCTATAATTACCCACCAAACACCACAACAACCAACTACCACCTTCCACTGACACTCCACCGGCCACCACTAACCGGTGACTACTACAACTCTTAACAAACCACTACCAACTACCACCACTAACCGGAAGCCACCACTAACATAACCATCAACAGTCTCCAAGTTTTAAACCGAGATCCAAAAATCATCAAAGTTAACAAAACTAAAATCCTTAACCATCCACCAACACCAACTCCTTCCAACATCGACGCCCACCATCCATCAATCCCGACCAAAACTAAACCGCCACCTTCCCCAAATAATAACCCTTAAAATCTAGTCCAATTTAAAAAAATAAACTCCAAAAACCTCAAATTTTACAAAAACTAAAAGCCATAACCCTAAAAAATAAAAAGCCCCAAAATCCTCCAATTTCATAGATAAATCAAATGTAAAAATTAAAACCCACCTTTGGTCACCTTCGTTGGTGGCAGCGAGGGGGAGGGTCGGGGGTTAAAGGGTTGATGAAGATGAATGTTTGATGTTGCCATTGATGTGATTTTGGTATTGTTAGATGTTGAGATGGTTTAGTGTTTAATGCATTTTCCGGTTAATTATAGTAATTTGCAAGTTCATTTAATGTGTATTTAATGCATTTTCTGGTAAATTAAGAAAGTTTATGTTTATTAACTACACCTTAAACTCTGCCTAGTGGGCAGAGTTTAGCAAAACCCTTATTTTTTAGTGTGTATGAAACCGAGTCTGTTAAGTGTTTGGATTTGGTTATGTAATTTGTGTTTTTAAGTAGGGCAAATGACACAAAAATGTATTCAACTTAAGAGTCATTTTAAAAAGTTAAGTGCAAAAATGGTCCTTGTGGTTTGGCAAAATTGCAGATTTGGTTCGTCTAATTTTGAAAGTGCAAAAACCGTCCGTATTTTGGAGGTTTCGTTGCACTTTTGGTCCTTGGTCGAATTGAAATGACCAAAATACCCTTCTGCAATGTGGCCAAACCACAAGGACCATTTTTGCAATTTTTTAAAAATATTTTCTTTCAAAAAAATATTAATTTTTTTTGTAAAAAAATTTTAAATTAAAAAAAAAATTTATTTTTAAAAAATTGAAAAAATGGTCCTTGTGGTTTGGCCACATTGCAAATGGGTATTTTGGTCATTTCAATTCGACCAAAGACCAAAAGTGTGACGAAACCTTCAAAATAGGGACGGTTTTTGCACTTTCGAAATTAGACGGACCAAATATGCAATTTCGCCAAACCACAAGGACCATTTTTGCACTTAACTCCATTTTAAATTAAGGTATCACACTATTTTTCTTGCATAAAAAGGCACCCGACTTATGATTTTGGCCAATTTGGGTATTTTCGTTAAATATTTAACGATTATCGGTTAAGTTTTACATTTCAAGTCCCTCAGCCACTACCACCACCAAGCCTCCCCATCACCATCACTACCACGCACCACCTCCACCACCAACCCCATCCACCATCGCTGTAAATCGCCAACGCAATGGTTAAGTTCAATGTCATTACCTATATTATGTATAAACTTCTAACATTCAGGTTTCTTGCTGTGGATTTAGGTAGTAGAATTCTCTTGAAAACTCGAATATTGTTTTGACCAACCCCGAAGAAATATATTCACGGGCAATAGGAAGATCATGACCCTCTCAGATTGACAAAGATTGCAACGAATAAATTTAGGACTATATACCATACCATGGCTTACAAACGAATCTAGCTCGTTGAAGGGATTCAATAGGTAGTCGAATTAAGATATTCGAGACACAATCTTTTGGAATATAAGGTATTGAATCTAACTGTTCCTTTTGTTTTCTTTCGTCTGTTTTTTTCTTCAACGACACACTTTCTTCTACTAACTTCAGTAAACTCATTGCTTTACTTGCTTTTTCTGAGATATTTATGCAATTTTTGTATAACCTCAAGGAACTTGAAACATGGGTTGATCGAAACAAGAAACTTGTTTGTAAACTATGTATGATATCATAACAGGATCATAATATTTAGACAACATGAGTGGAAAAAAAAAATAGCCCATCTGTTACTTTGTTATTGGACACTTATGGCGATGACAACTAGTGAAAAAAAGAAGATATTTTTTGCAAGTCATGGCGTCTAACTGGATTTACGGTGGTGGTGGGCGGAGTTGGTGCTTGGTAGTGATGGTGGTGGGGAAGCTTGGTAGTGGTGAAGATGATTGATGGTGGTAGTAGTGGCCGGTAGACTTGAAATGTGAAACTTAATGGATAATCGTTAAATATTTAACGAACATACCAAAATTGACCAAAATTATAAGCTAGGTATATTTTTATGTAAAAAAAAAGTACGATACCTTGATTTTTAGAAATGATCCTTAAGTTTAATACATTTGCCTTTTTAAGTAATAATAATAATAATATTATGTTTTTAATAAAAATAATAATAATAATAATAGTAATAATAATAGAAAAGATATAAAAAAGAGGGTACTAAAGTCATTTTCATTACCAAAACGAGGGTATTTTAGTCATTTTAAGCAGTTTAAACAGTCAAACTAGCGGTCAATAACAAAATGGACCAAAAATGAAATGGGTTGTCGGGTATTAGAGAGGATCCGTAAAATTTAAAAAAAAAAGACCAAAAGTGTTAGACCCGGTAAACCACGTAGACCAAAAATGTAGTTTACTCTAACATTAGATTTATTCTAAGCTAACAACATACAGTAGAAACTCGATAAATTAATACTCGATTATTTAATAAACTCTCTAAGATAATATTTTTTGCCGGTCCCGACTCGGAGATAGGGTGCTAAATTAATAATTCGCTAAAATTATAAGATAATACATTTTTGATAATTTCTTTAGACCCCATATAAAATATAAATTAATAATTCCTTATATATAGCATATTACATGAATGATTTATGAATGTTTCTTGAAAAATAACTCAATTGTCTTTTGTTTTTTGTTGAAATCAATTTCCCCTTAAATCTCGTCTCTAATTGTTCTTAGCATGGTAAAGAACTTCGTGTTGTTTCTCATACACAACAAGAAATTGTTCATGTGTATTGCCGCTTTAATAGCTTCGATTCGCGAAGGTGGTTCCATTGTAAATTTCCAATCATCTTCTTCATCATAAACATCTTTATTAATTCTCAATAACCTTTCCAAAATTTCTTTCATCATCAACAACTTCAACTACATTTTCTTCTGGTGAGTCCATAACATCTTCGACATCCATGCATTGCGGAGAACCCAACTCGTTGATCAAATTCTGAATTCTTGAGTCTTTCACCACCTTTCAATCCTCTGATTCTCTAAAAGTCATGATAATCTGTTAATTCGAGGTAGTTTACAATGACGAAAGCATTCGCAATTGTATTTGCCACTTACATCCTAATATCCATTGCTGAAATTGCAAGATTCATATGCCTCCTAATACATTATTATGCTGATTTAAACCCCTAATTCATAACCCTCCATAAGAACTTCTATATAAATCGACGACGATAATGCATCTTTAAAAGCTCGTATGATCACCACCTTCTGAGCGTCCAGCACTGGTGTTGGAAGTTCTTTGCAAAGTTCTGCTCTATGGATTTGTGGTTCATGGCTGAAAAGAAAAAAAATTCAACATATCGTTAAATAACGCTGATCCAATAAATTTTCTTGAGTGAATAGCGCAACGACGCAAATATCCACTCCATCCAAGAGAATTTATTCTTCCAACCATTTTTTTGTATCAAGTTGGCGAACATATTCTTCTAAAATTAACACACCAGTCATCCAAAGCTCGGTTTGTTAGCACGTAACTACCAGTTAAGAACTGTTCAAGGTTTACATTCTTGAAGCACCTTGGTTTTAGCATATTCCAAAATCCATAAAGGAAGTTTTTCCAGAACCGTCCTTCATTACAGCATAATAGCAACATTTAATCTTTTCTGTCTTGATTTTATCCCTTCAAATGCATGATGCATCAGGAAGATCCGGATGAAGTCCTAAAAAACAAACCTTTTAAAGATCAAAACATGTAAATAATTACATCACTAAAGGTACAAAATATAAAAAAAAATAATAAAAAAAAACGAAACATGTTTCATCATATAAAAGATGTCTATTTAATTTTCAAACTGATCACTTTGTCTCTTATGGATTTTAATTTGACCTCCATGTCCTTCATTTCAACAGAACCACTCTCTCCAAAACGCCGGAAAATTTTTAATTTCCATATCTTGCTTTTGAACTTTCCAACCAACCAATGAGAAAAAGTAAAGTCTGGAGTACCACTGGATACATATCTTTTCATGAACTTTTTTCCGAGTCTCTCTCTATGATTAGTTTTCACATCTGTCATATTTCACAAATGTGTTCTTTGATATTGAAGAATCCATTCATAAGAATTTCTCTAGTCAGGAATCTTGCCGTTTTGTGTCGCTAACATCGATCGCGTCATACGTTCGGGAGCAATGAGAATACTCTAAAGAACGCTAACTGATTATTCGTTATTGTGCTGTGACTCACCTGCAAACCCTAGTTACGATGAACCCATTCTGCAATTCTTTTTGAAGTGAGACGTGATTATCTTTGTTCTTGCTAGCATAATGCTCTTCGAATCTCGTCGTCATTGTTTTTTTTTTCACTACTCTTTAAGATGCGAAGCATGTTGTGTGTGATGATTTTGTTTTGGTGTTAACCTATTTTGATCTTGTATTAATATAGAAAATATTTTAATGTCCATAAAGTGATACATTGAACACAAGAACAATAAGTGGGAGATTGAAGTGTTCCTTTCCAAATTGGGCCGTTCATGTATTGCTTATACATGCATTTTGTATACAATAATTAATAAAATATTAATTAATATATAGAGAATTTTTCTTCCAACAATTTGTATACTATAAATTAATAAAATATTAATTAATATATAAATTAATAATTATTAATTTATCGATTAATTAATAACTCTTTTAATTAATAAATTTTGGTGGTCCCAAGTGTATTATTTTATAGAGTTTCTACTGTATACTCAAAAAGATAGGCTTATCTATATAAAGATAAACTGCATAAAAAGTTATTAAATTACATTAATTACTGTGCTTTAGGATTGCAACCCGTGCCGTTTAGATAGACCACTGAAAATGACAAAAATTGTTAAATTACACTAATTATTGTGCTCTGGAGTTGCTATCCGTACGGTTTAATACGGGTTGCAAACAACGAACACAACATAATGTTTATTACAACTTGTCACCATTCTAACCACCCAAAGTATATAAGGAAGAACAATTTTATTCCACAAACCGATGTGGGATTCAAACCTTGGAACAAGTCGAACCTTTTGTTTCCGTAATCAAGAGACTACAATGAATTTATCTTTGTGACTATACTAAAACTCAACAATCTAAGCTATGTCCGATTTTGAGTTGATTTGGCAATAAGAGTTGAAGAGCAGATCCAAAAAGGCACCATAACCAAATCTATAAACCAAATAACTGCCTCGAAACCATAAGCTACCCACATACGGTGCGTTCCGAGACCGAACTCGGTCGACCTCAGGCCAGCAGTCGGTCCCGCCGAAGTGGCTAGCCGGAACGGTTTCAGGTCAGGTATGCGTTTCTCGCTCAGGTAGGAGTACATCGAGATTTTCTCTAATTACACAATCGCGCGTCCTCGACGACAATACGTCGCCCGACAAATAATGAAATAAAAACGTGATTTTCCAAGTTTTAATTAAAAAAAACTTTTTATCTTTTAAATTTTAAACCCTTTAACACTATAAATACCCACTTAATTTACCATTTTATACACAATTATATACACTTTCATCAACTTTTTCAATGGCTTGTTCGCTTCCACATACCGACTCTGAAGTCGAAGCTTTGGTTCAAAAACTAATTGACGAAGATAAGGGTCGTTAGAACGCGATTATGGATTTAGCCTTGCAATTTGAAAATTCATGCACAGCTAAAGACGATCTTAGAAAAGCTTACGAGAAATGTAATGACATTTCACAAGAGAGCCGTGCTTTGATCGACACTTTCTTAAAAGAAGGTTCTGATAAAGATTACGAGCTGAATCTTTCTATGTATGGAAAGGCGACAAAACTAAAAAAACAAATGGATGCTAAGTTAGCTTGGCTACTGGAAAAATACTACTACCGCTCATAAGAAAGTGTAGGTTGTTCGTCATCACTGGCTGATTTATATCTTACTGAGAAAGAGCTACATCAACTACATCTAGATGAAGAAGCCTTAAGAGAAACATTAAAAGAAAAAGCAAAGGATGAAAAAGCACAGGAGGAGAAAATTAGGCAAAAACAAGCTGAAGATGATGAATTCTTTTTGGAATTTGGGGTGGTGAGATATGATTCAGAATATGAGTAATCAGATTAATAATCTAGGAACTATTTTAATCTTGTTGTTTAAATGTAATGTTTTAATTAAAGTATTGTTATTTTAAATTTAGTATTTATATTTTCAAATTTTAAATTCCAACGGCTACTTTTCCGTTATAAATACCTCTCACCATCTCCTCATTTTCTCACACTACTTCTTAACCAACTATCTCAAATGGATTCCAATTTCAATAATGAAAATGAACCATGGGAATTCAGTCTAGATATAGATGATTTCGATCTCCATTTAACACCCGTTGTGCGTTCTTCTAGTAGCACACATGTTGAACCATATCCTTACACCCCAAATCCAGTTAGAATAATACCCGGTTCTACGGGTATTGTTCAGCAAGCCAAGATGCTTAAAGAAAAGGTTTTTATTCTTGATTCGGATGGGGCTTTACTGTCGACACAAGAATATACGCAGAAAGTTATTGAGGATGTGGGTGAGGATGATGATTTTAAGAGTGGGGCGTGGGTTAGCGCCACTAACTATGTGCTTGCTACTGGTAGAACTATAACTTGGTGTTTAGGAGACATCGACAATAATCTGAAGAAAAGAAAACTTGACCGGGTTATTGCAATAGTCAAGTCTCGTTCTCCGAATGCTCTTGGCGATCTCACAGTGACTATGAAAGATCTCTCAGGTACAATACCTGGATCAATACATTACAAAGTTATTGGCCAGGGGGGTTATGAAAAGGATATTACTGTATGAGCTACTATGATACTTGCTAATGTCTCAGTTTTTACTCCTAAACCATCAAAGCATTACCTTAACATTACAAAGAGAAATGTGATTAATGTTTTCCGTAAGGATACTGTTCCTGGAAGTGGCAGTGGTTAACCTTAACATTATTATGTAATGTTTTTTTATTACAATGTAATATTTTTTATTATTTATGTAATATTTTTTATTATTAATAAAATTTAAATTTAATGTTAAAAGAATTGAAAATGAAAAAAAAATGAAGGTCGCCTCATAATGACAAAAGATCGCATGTAGGTCGCCGGATAAAGAAAGCTGACGTGGCGCCGGAAAATGCAGGTCGAGACCTATAACGATAGTGGGCAGCCTAACCTTTTTTTATCAAGAGACTTGGAACAGAGCAATTGATGATGACGCCACAAATAATCATACATCAAACTTAATATGCCTCTAAAATATTCCAAGAATACAGTAGAATAAACGAGTAATTTCGGAGCTCGTGCTCTTTATTTATCCATTATCATTCGAACCACTTGGAGACTCAACATACACTTTATCAAATCGGTACGATGGAAGTATTACTGGAGCATGATCAAAGTCAAAGAACAATTCAATCCCAACTCCAGACTTTAAAAAGCAATCCAATAACTATAAGTCTCGAACCATATACACCTTCATTAGCTAGTAAATTTTTGTACTAAGTATCTTTTATTCATGTGGGGAGGTGATTTGTACACTCCTTTAATTGATTGACACATTCAAAAGTGTTGTATGTTGACATTTATACCCTTGTAGTGGTAAACATGAGTAGAGATGATTTAAGGGTATAAATGTCAACACACAATATTTTTGAGTATGCCAATCAATTAAAGAATTCATGTGGGACTGAAAACAAAATTTGCTATAAGAATTCATGCCAATCAATAATTTTTAAAATATTGTTATGTACAAAAGAGAAGGGTTAGAAGAGTCATGTTAGCATTCTTTAGGGACTAATCTTGTAATTAGTTAGTTAGTCTTTGTCTTTAAATAGTTTGTAAATAAGTTAAATTTCTCTTCAATGAATACAATAACCGTTTTTTCCCTCTCTTTCATTCTTTTAATTTCTGAACTTCACATGTTATTAGAGCATCAATTAATGGAGTTCTGATTGACCAAACATTTACAAAACTATTATAAAAACGTTATTCTGTTAAAAACAGAGTTAGTTACTCCGTTCTTATCTTGTTTCCGCACTATTATACTCTGATCTTGTTTGTCTTTCTTGATTCGTAACCATGGTTGTTGAACCTACACCACCTGTATAGTTTCAAAACCCAATCTATATTTATCCTTCAGATGGACCTAGCTCATTAACTGTACAAGAGAAACTTGTTGGTGCTCAAAACTACAGACCTTGGAGAAGAGCCATTAAAATTGGTCTCTCTACCAAATGAAAGCTAGGATTCATTAAGGGAACGGTTGTTCGTTCTGCAACAGATGCTAATCTTGCAGAATTGTGGGATACTTGCAATAATATGGTGATTTGTTGGATTATGGGTTCTGTGAGTAAATCAATTTCAAGATCTATTATGTTTGTTGGTACTGCAAGGAAATATGGCAACAATTGGAGAAAATGTTTTCTTTCAGTGATGGATCAAGAAAGTACAAGTTAAACAAGGATACCTATGAGATTACACAGTCTGGGTGTTCTATTGGTGAGTACTATACCAAAATGAAATGTGTTTGGGAAGAATTAGTTAACATCAATGTCTTACCAGTAATTAGTGTGATTAATCCTAAAGTTTCTGTGTTCTTGGCTGCTCTGAATAAGCAAAAGGAAGATCAGAGGCTTTTTCAGTTTCTTAATGGACTTGAAGAGCATTTTAGTCATCAAAGGAGTCAAATTCTAATGATTTATCCATTGCCAAGTGATGAAGTTGCTTGTTCTTTGTTACAACAAGAAGAATCACAAAGATTGTTGTTTAAGTCATCTGTTGGTATTGAGTCTACAGCCTTGTTGAGTAAAAAGGTTGTGAAAGATAAGTGTTCTATATGTCGTTTCAAGTGGCATCCACCTGAGAAGTGTTGGGAAAAGGTTGGATATCCACCATGGCATGCTAAGTTCAAAGGCTCACAGCAAGCTAGGCAATCAAGACAAGTGCAGACTAATGGGAGAAATCAATTTGCTTCAAGAACAACAGCTCATGTAAAAAGTGGTAATATTAGTTTTACTCCTCAACAATTTGAGCAACTGATGAAAACTATGCATCAAATGAGTCCATTCAGCAAATCAGAGGAGGAAATTGATCATCAATTTATGGCAGGTACAACTTGTCTTAGTAGTCAAATAGATAAGCTTGATGTTTTGGATAATTGGATTTATGATACTGGTGCATCAGACCATATGACACCAGTACATGAAAGTATATTTGATCCATATCAGTTAACAATTAAGCAACAAATTAGATTGCCAAATGGAGACACATCAATAATTTCACATGTAGGAAAAGTGAAATTGCACAATGGGATTTTGCTAAAAGATGTGTTAGTTATTCCATCCTTCAAGTTTAGCCTGTTATTTGTTTCTAAATTGACTGAAGATAGTCAAAGTGTAGTTTTATTTTATCCAAAGTTTTGTATTGTTTAGGACTTCACAACAAAAAAGGTGACAGGACTAGGTAGCATGAAAAAAGGCTTGTATCATCTTGTAAATGTTACTTATGATAAGATTGATTTTATATTCTTAAAGTTTGTTCAAGACTCTATGCAAAAGTTTTCTTTATGTGCTTTAGGAAATTTAAAGTTTGATAATAAAGTTTCTAGAAATAGTTATGGTTTGTGGCACCATAGACTAGGACATGTATCTGATACAAAGTTGAAATGTATGAATGATGTACTAGTTTCTTTGATCAAAACAAGTTTTAATAATTGCTTGTCTTGTCCTATGGTAAAGTTTACTAAGCTTCCCTATTCTTAAGTGATTCTCATAGTACTTGTATCTTTGAGCTTGTTCATATAGATATATGGGGTCCTTATAAAGTGCCAACCAATGGGAAGTTTAGATATTTTCTGGCAACAGTTGATGATTGTAGTAGAGTTACTTGGGTGTATTTGCCAGAACAGAAATCTGATGCTTTTGATGCTCTTAAGTCCTTTCTTAAATTTATGGCTACTCAATTTGAGAAACAAGTAAAAATTATGAGGTTTGACAATGCCTTGGAGTTTGTTAAAGGTTAGTGTGGACCTTACTTAGAAAGCCAGGGTATAGTGCATCAAACCTCATGTGTGAATAGACCTCAACAAAATGGCCGAGTTGAGAGGAAACATAGGCATATTCTTGATACTGCTAGAGCTCTTAGATTTCACTCAAAATTACCACTGAAATTTTGGGGAGTTTCCATTATAACTGAACCTATCTAATAAACAGAATTCCTTCTTCTGTTATTGGTAATAAGACACCTTATGAAATTCTAATTGGGAAGAAGCCAAACTATGACAACTTAAGAGTGTTTGGATGCTTAGCAGTGGTAAGAAATCCTTCTAGAACAGCTGATAAGTTTGATCCCAGAGGAGTTCCTTGTGTATTTTTTGGATATCCTGCAAACCAGAAGGGTTAAAAGTTCTACAATCTTACTACTCATACCAGTTTTGTATCAAGAGATGCTGTTTTTAATGAAATAGTGTTTCCTTATGCATCAAATAGCCTACAACAGTTTATAAAACCTTTACCTGCAACTTTTCCTTGTCAATTTCACTCTGAAAATGTCTATGATGACTTCTCTGTTGATAATACTTTACCTCCTCAAAATAATACAAACAACCATGCATCAACCTCAAATATCCAAACACGAGTGTCTGAGACTGTTCAAACCCTACTCTTGTTTCTGAAAATCAAGCACCTCAGTTTAATTCATCTGATTTTCCTTCATTACTAACTAGAAAGTCTACTAGAACAACTACCATGCCAAATAAACTCATTGATTTTGTTTTGACCCATACACCAAGAGCCAATTTAGTGTCCCAAACACCCCTTGTAGTAGATTTTCAGGACTTTGTAACTGCTCTTTTAGCTCAAAAGGATCCTGTGAATTTCAAGGAAGCTGTTTTGGATCCTGAATGATGTGCTGCAATGGATTTAGAACTAATAGCTTTGGATGATAATGGTACTTGGGAGCGGAATACTCTACCTGCTGGTAAGAAAGCAATTGGTTCTCATTGGCTTTTTAAGACTAAGCTCAAAGATGATGGTACTGAGGAAAGAAATAAGGCAAGGTTAGTTATTCAAGAAAATAGACAAAGACATGGTGTTGACTATCAGGAGACTTTTGCCCCTGTTGCTAAGCTAGTTACTATCAAGTCATTGTTAGCAGTTACAACACTTAAAGGATGTGATACATGTCAAATGGATGTATCCAATGCCTTTCTTCATGGTGATCTATTAGAAGAAGTGTATATGAGACCACCTTTTGGTTATAGTGGCACGGGTAAGATAGTTACTGCTTCAAACACTCTTGATTCAAACTTAGTCTGTAAATTGAAGAAATCTATTTATGGGCTTAAACAAGCACCAAGACAGTGGTTCTTTAAACTCTTAAGTGTTTTAGTTGAGTTTGGTTACACTCAATATAAGACTGATTATTCCTTGTTTGTAAAGAAAGAAGGCTCAAGTTTTATAGTTGTTTTGGTATATGTGGATGATTTACTAATTACTGGAAATGATCAAACTCAAATCAGTAAACTCAAAGCTCAATTAAGCTCAATATTTCACATGAAAGATTTGGGAGAAATAAACTATTTCTTGGGGTTAGAAGTGTGCAGATCATCTCAAGGAATTTTTATCTCTCAACATAAGTACACCAGAGAACTTCTTAAAGAAAGTGGAGTTCTAAATAACAAACCATACAAGTTACCAATAGATCATAATCTAAAGTTGCAAGCTGATGTTGGTACTTCTTTGCCAGATCCTGAAGTTTATAGAAGGGTCATTGGTAAACTGATCTATCTCACCATTACCAGACCAGACAATCTGCTATACAGATCAACTTCTCAGTCAATTCATGTAGTCTCCCACCTTTGTTCATATGCAAGCAGTCAAACATGTTTTGAGGTATTTACTTAACTCACCAGGTCAAGGAATTTTGCTAGCTAATGATTCTGCAGTCCAGCTCAAGGCTTATTATGATTCAGATCGGGCAAGTTGTCCTATGACAAGGAGATCAACTACTGGTTACTACATTCTTTTGGGAGATTCACCAATTAGCTGGAAGTCAAAGAAGCAAGCTGCTCCAGATCCTCTGTAGAAGCAGAGTATAGGGCTATGGCTCTAACATGTTGTGAAGTAACTTGGCTTGTTAGTCAGCTAAAAGAGATTGGAATTAAGGATTTGAACCCTGTAGATCTATATTGTGACAATCAAGCAACATTGTACATAGCAGCAAACCCAGTTTTTCATGCAAGAACCAAACATATTGAAGTTGATTGTTACTATGTACGAGACCAACTTAAAGGTTGAAAGATAAAGCCTTCTTATGTTCATACTAAATCCCAGCTTGCAGGTGTGTGGTCGTATCTGTTGATCAACATACAAAACTCTTATCCAAGTTGAGAGTTTCAGAAGCTATCAACTCACAACTTGAAGGGGAGTGTACAAAAGAGAAGGGTTAGAAGAGTCATGTTAGCATTCTCTAAGGATTAATCTTGTAATTAGTTACTTGGTCTTTGTCTTAAAATAGTTTGTAAATCAGCTCATTTTCTCTTCAATACAATAACCGTTTTTTCCCTCTCTTTCATTCTTTCAATTTCTAAACTTCACATGTTAACTAGTATTAGAGTGCATTTATGTTTTTTTATTCATGTGGGACTAATAACTGTTTGTTTCCTTATAAAAAATGTTAACCACGCCAAAATTTGTTATAATTTTTTTTGAAGCTATTAGAAATTTGATACCAAACTCAAACACATGTACTTAGTAGCAATGTGATTTGAGTTGGATATTACCCGCAACACATTTTATTCCAAAGAAGAAATTATTGTATAATTTTGATGAGCGTTAGTTCATTTACATTCATAATTAAATCAATTGTAAGTAACATTAGATTTATCATAAGCTAAAGATAGGTTTATCATAAGCTAACAAAATATATGTAAAAAGATAATAAAAAACTTGAAATGAAAAAAAAAAGTTGTTAAATTAACAGAGTAATTGTCACACCTTGGTCTCAAAGATTTCGTCGTTAGTCTTTATTTTTACCGCAATGGTAACAACAATATAATGTTTATTTCAACTTGACACTCTTTCAAACACCTAAAGTATATAATGAAGCAAAACTTCATTCCTTCAACCAATGTGGGATTCAGAAAATAAGACAAGTCTCACACTACTCTCGCAATATCATATATCATATATGTTCACATTGTTTTCTACTCTCGCAATACGGTTATTTAGTGACAATGCATGCAAATGAAGTTGGATATCCTCCATGGATAGTACCTTATCACCTGAAAATTTGGTAAGATTTATATCGTATCGTTTTGATTTAGTTTTAGTTTTACTTATACTAAAGCCAATTACCAATTGCATATGCTGTTGGTTTCGATAAGCGGTTGAGTTTGATATTGAGTGATGACGTATAGTCCAACCTCGGGTCATGCACCCGACCCACGAATAGTACTTATACCCAGGCCCATGATGAATGGGCCATAGCGACATCAATACGGGCTTCCAAGGCCCAAATGGTATTGCCTATGGGGAAGCCCATGACGTATGGGCTATCGCGATGAGGAT
>BQNB010110989.1:0-22444 GCA_026074375.1 Tanacetum coccineum
CTAGGTTTACAAGTTTCTCAAAATCCCAGAGGCATTTTTATTAATCAATCAAAATTTGCTCTAGAAATCTTAAAGAAATTTGGGATGGATTCGTGTGACCCTGTTGATACACCCATGGTGGATCAACTTAAACTGGATGAGGACCCCTTAGGGATTCTAGTTGACCAGACTCGATTTCGTAGTATGGTCGGCTCCTTAATGTACCTCACTGCCAGCATACCTGACCTTGTATTCGTTGTATGCATGTGTGCTAGGTATCAGACATCGCCTACCAAAAAGCACCTTGAAGCACTTAAACGGGTCTTTCGGTATCTCAAAGGAACCATTAATTGGGGACTTTGGTATCCGAAAGACACCGGTGTGGCACTAACGGCCTATGCCGATGCTGACCATGCAGGTTGTCAAGACACACGAAGAAGTACGTCAGGAAGTGCTCAGTTCCTTGGAGATAAATTAGTCATCTGGTCATCAAAGAAACATAAGAGCACTGCGATCTCAACCAAAGAGGCTGCATTGTCATGTCTAGATGTTGTGCTCAGATACTTTGGTTGAGGTCACAACTTACAGACTACGGTTTTGCCTTCAATAAGATTCCCCTGTATTGTATAATCGTAGTGCCATTGCTCTCTGCTGTAATAATGTCCAGCACTCTCGGTCCAAGCACATTGACATACGACACCATTTCATTCGAGATTAGGTTAAGAAGGGCGTGGTTGAATTGTACTTCGTGACGACGGATAATCAGCTTGCGGACATATTCACTAAGGCATTACCAAGAGAGCGGTTCAAATTTCTACTCCCGCGTCCTGGTATGAAGAGTATGTACCCGGAAGCCCTTAAACGTCTTCAGGAAGGAGCATATGAGTAAAGGACGGTATTCCCATATCCTACGTATATTTGTATATAATTAAACACAAAAATAAAATACAAAAATATAAAACCTACAAAAACCATAAAAATTAGAAAAATATAAAATTCCAAAAATATTTTTCTAGACATGTCTTCTGTAAATCGATAACATTTACAGACCTAGAAATGTCATTCAATAATGACACGGGTCTTTAAATGAAGTTCGAGCGGAAGTTCAAACTGTTTTAAAACATGTCTCAATGGCTTGCAGTTATTTCGACTCCAACCTACTTTTCAATTTAAGGAAAGTATGTCGCCAAAAAGACAGCTGTTCCTAACAACGGGCAATTAATTTTTCCCGGGCATGGATTACTTAATATCCGTGCATCCAAGGATTAATGTACGTGTCAGTGTGTTCTTTCTTATTCGAAAAACAAGTCTTCCTTTTCTATAACCAAATAATTTTCTTCTTAATTGATTCTTCAAAAATTATTTGTGTTAATCACGATGGTAAAGTGTTGCTGCAAATTCATCAATTCAGGTTTTTCAAAATAAACTTTTCAACTCAAACAACGACTACAACTCTTTCAATAGAAAACGGGTCATTGTTTGAGGGGGAGAGTGATTTCAAGTTTATTGCATCAAACGGGTCTCTAAGATCACATCATACAATTAATGGAAAAGGTTTTGTAGTAATACGGGGTTATAATTTGAGGGGGAGTTAATTATTTTTAACTCAAAGGGCCAAAATTATCATTAGTTAATGAGTCTAGGGACTTATGTGCAATATGCTAACTGTTTCCTAGAGCCTTCAAACTACAAGGACCAAATTCGCCAAAACTCAAACCTATTTCACCCTAGAAAACCTTTTAACCGAAAATTAAGAGTGCTAGAAACCTAAAGGACCAAAACTGCCAATCTCCAAACCTCTAGTATAAATAGGTGGCGGTTTGACATTTTGGTCAAACATTTATTTCTTGGTCAAATATAAAAACACACACACACACTCACACGCAAACCGCCACCTAGAACGAATTTCTTGATTCTTGATTTCCTTTAGACCATTTGCTAAGGTAGCTCTTAAACTTTGTTCAATACATTTAGATGTTGCTTTAGGTGAAAGAAATCAACCCAAAATTCATTTAGATGTGTAGAATCTCTAGAATACAGACCTAGGGTTTCAAAAAATTTAAATGATGTTGGGAATGTGTAATTGATTGGTGGGATATGTGCGGTTAGGGTTAATTATCACCAATCTATGTATGTTTTGGATTAAATCAAACATATGTGTGGTCCATGTTTGATTTAGCATGCGTTTTGATCTAAATCTTCATTGGTGTTCATATGTGTGTTTATATTGCTGGGATATGTTTATTAGGATATGATGATATTATTTGTATGTCTATTTGAGATCTCATTTCATAATATTGCATGATCTATTGATTTTCATGTAAAGTTTGACTTTTGAAAGTCAACTAATGTAGTTTGTTGTGTATCATGTTTTTGTGATATTGCGTATGCTTAAGGAATGGATTATATGCCATGAATGTATGTCCCTTAGTGCTTAAGTTAGTATTTAAATGTGTTTGCATTGTATGTTGCTAATAGCGGTTTGATGAATATTCTTGATAGCGGTTTGATAAAATATTCTAGATAGCGATTTGGATAGGTTGCCTGATAGCGGTTTGACATGTTTTGCTTGATAGTGGTTTGTTATGTTTTTCCTGATAGCAATTTGATATAATTAATATACTATAAGTTATGCAGGCAAACCGCTACGGGGTAGCGGTTTGATGAAGATTATTTTTATTATTAAAATAATTCAAACCACTATTTCAAATTTTATGTAACTCGTAGCGGTTTGATTAAAATGAATATAATATTCGTAGCTGTTTGGTCATAGCGGTTTGATTAAAAATAAATATAATATTCATAGTTGTTTGGTCATAGCGGTTTGATTAAAAAATGAATATAATATTCGTAGCTGTTTGGTCATAGCGGTTTGATTAAAATGAATATATTATCCATTGCTGTTCGGTCGTGGCAGTTTGATCATTCCCCTACATAGCGGTTTGATCATTTCCCTCTACAGCGGTTTGATTAACTCTCCTTACAGCGGTTTGGTGTCTAGTGGGTAGCGGTTTGGGCCAGAATTTCAAGGTTTTGGCCCATTAGTCCCAATACCCTCTCTAGGCCCAATCCAAAGACACAATTACCTTGTTAACACCTATCCGGGACTTGTTAACTTGGATGTGTTCATCGGATATCCTTGACCAACGTCGACTTAATCTCACCATAATCAATCAAAGCATGTCAATATTCTCATCTTTCATCATAATTTATGTCCTGGTTATGCTTGTCTTGTTGATATCATTGTGCAGACAATATGGTTGATGAGAATGTTCCCGGCTGCTGTCTCTCACAAGATCTGCAATGATCAAAACTTCCTTTGCTGCATGAGGGCTTGGGATAAGAGCAATATGTTTTGGATCTTCAAAAGAAGTCAAAAAGAATCCAATCTTTCGGTTCTTGTGGATATTCTTAATAAACACAAACTTCTTTAGGGTCATTCAATGCTTCCTGCCTGGTTCTATGCTATCTTAACATTCAACAATTATGAAACACGCCTTACATCTGAGGCAAAGACCGATGAAACCCGGATTCAAGTGTGCGATTGCTGTTATATTCTGAGGATGCTTTAAAGATAACGCACATTGATCATGCTCACCAGTTTGGGGTCAACCTCCGTCAGGATGATGATATTATGGACTTTATAAATGAATTGGGGGTATACAGAGGTTATTCACTTTGTGTCAAGAATGGCGGTGAATAATCTGTATCAGCCTTGGAGAGCAATATTGTCTATGATAAACCAATGTCTCACCAGCAAGACCTCTAGGCATGATAGGCCTAGATATCCAGTTCTTCATGTGCTTTGGGGAATTATTACAAGTACTAACGTTGACTATGCTGAACTTATGTGGGAAGAATTTATACAAGCTATCCAGACTTTTCTTACTGATAAGGCCAATCTAGGCAGTCCCACTAAGAAGGGTAGGAAAGACAAGCCTCACGTTATTCTTTATTGTCGATTCACGAAGCTTATCATTTGTCATTTGGGAAGAATTCACAATATTCACCAAAGATCAGCATCTCCATTTTACCTTACTGAAGAAGACCTCAAACTTGGTAATCTCAAATTTGTTTCCAAAGACAAAGCCGATGAAGTTTTTGGAATGCCATTTCCCAACGAGCCGATCTCGAACAATATTAGGAATGCACCTTACTACAATGCATACTTGGAAATGATCACAAAGCATGATCAGAAAGTTTTAGTCGAAAAGGAAGGAAAGAGGAAAACTGCAAGTGCCAAGCAACCCAAGCCAAAGCCTGCTATCGAGAAGTCAAGCAAACCAGCACCTGCACCGAAGCCGAAGGTAACCAAGGAAAAACCTTCTAAGGCCTCTACTTGCTAGCACACCAATCCGAAGCCTGCTAAAAAAGTCAACCAGGATTACTCCACTATCAAGACAGGCGCTGGTACGGGTAAAGTTTGCAAAAGTTAGCAATGTGAGTGCTCTCTTCTAGCTGGTTGATGAACCTGATGAAGAACCAACTCAACCTAAACCTGAACCTGAACCCGAACCCGAACATCAAGGTGAAGGTGATGAATATGACATTGAACGTGCTATTCAGATGAGTCTGGAATCATTTCAGGCACAAAGTCAAAGCCAGTTGGTGTGTGTGGCATTTAAATAATCCTGTTGTATGAGGCTTAACCGACATCCCGGTAGTAGAAGGAAAGCGGTTAAAGCCATATGTCACTAAGAACAAGCTGCTCCAATCTCTGTAGCCCTGCACACACCAAAGAGAGAAGGACCACTGGACCCTCAATTATATTCCATAGGGCGGACTCTCCAGGGTACTGAAGAGAGGCATCAACAGGACCCTCTCCACAACCACAGGATGACACATCCACCAATATTGTTCGTGTCTCTCCATCTCCAGCAAATGCCGAAACATGTGTTGAATCATATAAGACAAACAGTGGAGGTGATATTGCAGATTACTGAAGAACTAGGAGAAGATGTGGATAAACAGGTAAATCTAGAGGAAAAGACAGCTGAACTTGATCAAGACCAGGCTGTATCAGACCTTGGCGAAACTCACAAGTCTCGACTCAACCAGAGCAGTTATTCATGGATGAAGGGCCAGTCTTTGACCAGACCCCTGGAGAAGCGGTGTCGGCTCTTGCTGGACCAGACCCTAAGCCTATGCATGACGAATTTATGGCAAATCTGTACCCTAAGGTTCAAGAAAGTTTGAAGTTTCTAGCTGATGAACATGTCATCCTAGAGAATCCACTAAGCTCAACCGAGACTCTCTCTTCAATGAAGAATCTGGAGGAGGCATACATTATTGGGGATCAGTTCATAAATGAAAAATCCACTAAAGATGAACCGAGAAAACTCAATAGGGAAGCTGAAGTGGTATCCATGGTCACTGTTCCAATTTATCAAGCATTTCCCTCCAGTTCCTCCCTATCACACACCAGTTATTGATTTTCACCTCCTAAACCTGCTCATCTACCATCAGGTACATTCGTTATCATCAATAACGCAATGACTTCAACTACAACCCTTCCACCTCATCCATAATGACAAAGTATAACTGAATCAGAGTAAGTTGAACGTGTCATAACACTTGAAAAGAAATTCTCTGATTTAGAGCAGAGAAACAAGAATCTCGATAACACGACTCAGAATATTGGATCCAGGGTTTTCACTTTGGAGCTTAGGGATCTGCCTCATAAGATTGATGAAACTGTCAAAGAGGCTGTACAAGTAGCTCTATAAGCTCCTCTTAGAGATCGCTTCAAAGACTTGTCCGAAGAGGATATGAATGCTTCACCAAAGGATGTTTGAGAGTGGTACATACAAATCTACATTCCGGAAACATATCACTCTTAGGAAGATTGGAGGGCATTCTATGGCCACGGCTCAAACGAGGAAAGTTCCTTGCTAAAAAGGACTAGGTCACGGTTAAGCGATGCCGTGACAATCAAGACACTCCTCCTCCTCCACCAGATTCAGATCTTAACAAAAAGAAACGACATGACTCTGGAACTTCTGGCTCCTCACAGCCCCCAGCTCCACAATTATCTGCCTGGAAGAAGTCTAACACTAGAGACACTTCTTCAAGCTCCCCTAAGCAACAATTCGGTCATCATTCTGAGAAATCGGTTGAAGACATACCAATGTTAGATACTGCCAATATATCTGATTCACAGGACAATTGATTTTCTCCCATCTTCTAAAGATTAAGCCGAGGTCAGAATGGTTGAAGCCTATTCTAGAGAAGGACAGACCTGAAACTCTAGAACCTGATTGGTTTGTTCCTATAAATGATCTGCCCGAACTAGAGAAAACTAGGCAAATGCACTAGCCAAATCCTATAAAAATCCCGAGGAAAACAAGTTACTTTAGAAGACTGGTGATACGAGATCATTCATCACATGGTTTTGCAAAAGGATATAGAAGAAGAAGATCAGTAAGACTGATTGGAAGGTTCCCATAACATACAAGGTAGGCCATAAAACCTTTTACGAGAACATCTCCCCTGCAAACTTAGATTGAGAAAGAGTTGTCAATCGAATGCTTACGAATCAAGTTAATTTGGTTAATCCTGAAGGCCATCGGTTGATTCCTGACGTGAGCAAACCTTTACCCCTAGGAGGACCTCCTGGTCAGGTAACCATTCAGTCACAATTCTTCTTTAATAAGGATCTGGAGTATCTAATCTCAGGTGACAAAGGCAGAAGGTCAGCGTTGTCCATATCCAAGCTAAAAGCAGCTCAATATCTAGACTTTGGACTTGAAGACCTAGTACCGTCACTCTGGATTAAGAGTGAATGTGAGCACGATATTAGTGCTGTTTATGGTATCTCTCACTGGTGGTTTAAGCGCAAAGAATTCTACATCACAAGACACAGTGCCAGCTCTGATCGCAGCAAAGTCAGATCTCATACGCGGATTCTTAGTGTTGTCAGTCTCAAGACTTATGAAAGATACGGGTATCCCTTCTTAAAAGAGATTGTTCTTCGCAGAGCTGACTACAAGGAATATAAGATCTCAAAGGCTGGCTTCAAAACTCTGCATCCGAATGATTTTGAAGATCTGTACCTGCTTCATCTTCAAGGTCAGCTTAATCATTTATCTGGTGACGACAAAGTTCAGCTCTTCAACGCAGTCAACCTGTGGATTAGAAACATCGTCATCAGAAAACGTGTAGAAGATCTGCTGCTCGGGGTTGAAAGTTATCAAATAATACTCAATCTTACTTAACCAGATTGGGATGCTTCTAACTTTCTATTCAAAGAAGACTACACTATAGTCAGCAAACCAAGAGCAGTAATCTACAGAGACAGGAATGATCAAAAGAAGATGATGCTAGAGACTGAGGTGCACAAGTTCAGTGATGTCACATTACAAAGGATTCTAGACAAGCTGGATCACATGGTTAAAGACTTTAAGTTGTACGAATACAATAAGGGCATGGAAACAAGAATCTGGTCTGAGGACAATAGAAGGAGGAGTAAGGATTTTATGGAGGTGATCGAGAGGAGACTCAAGATTAGGAGAATCTTTAGGAGTCTCAAAAGCTTTGTTGGTGGACGGCTAAGAGATGTTGACTATAGACTTATCCAAAGAACGGAATGAATTCATCCTTTTGACACTCAGGTCAATATCATCTGTGAGGTTTCTCGATTCATGATCTCGAGAGGTCGAGGATGATGGAAATAAATGAAAGCCATTTTAGAGAGAGAAAGTAGTTATTATTGAATGATTAGTGAAATTACAATTGTGAGGTTCACCCCTCTAAGGAAGATTAGAGGGGGTATTTATAGTCTAAACACAAGCCATCTTTAGGCTAATTACACTTCTAGTCCTTGTGTTTAAGACTATTTAGAAACTAATGTAATTTCCATATAGACACCATATTTTTAATCCTAACAATCTTCCCCCAATATGGTGGCATATGGAATTACTTACAATGTATCCTACAAGTACAAATATAAATGCTTCAGCTTGAATCTTTCCATTACTTGCAGACGATACGATGTAATTTGTATAAGCTGTGTTATCTTCCCCTTAGTTCATATTGCATGTCTTCACACAGCTTTCTTCATCTACTTTTTTTTGTCGAAGTTTCTGAATCAGCTTCCTCCCAAACTAACATCCGTATTATAAGCAGATTCTGGAACTGTAATGTAGCTTCATAGAAGAAGAAGTAAAAGTAGAAGTAGAAGTAGAAGTAGAATCAGAGAAGTAAAAGAAGCAGAAGAAGAAGCCAACCACATCAAACTGAACTGCTTTTGTTCTGATGAATATCCGTTCAGGGGAACATGCAAGGAATCATCAACATCTTCTCACTTATGCTCATACTTCACATACTAACCATCCAAAGGTTGAAAGCATACAGTCCATCTCTATAAGATAGAAACGGACTTAAAGATAAGAAAGAAAGAAATGAAGGTGAGATAAGTACACATTTCTTCCCCTTGATTAATGCAATCTATTGAATACTTCCTTTTCTTCCCCTTGTCGAAAAAATCATAAACATGTGTACGCCTGAATATTCAATAGAACAACCATGTGTGAAGTAGAATAAATTCGGTTAAGCATGAGAATTAACGAATGATTAAGAACCTCTATTTATCTCTTCTCTGACTAATTTAATTCCAACCTCGCATTCTGTCAGCTCTCTGTAATGACCACCGATAGAGAAAACTCAATATGACAAACTCGATACTGAAGTAACATCCCCCAAACTTGTGACTTAAGCTTGTACTATCCGGAAGAATCTCTTGAAATATCCTCGACTACGTGAGTCACTGAGCACTATAATGTAACTCCTTAAAGTGATAGCTACTTTATGGGTAAAAGAGAGAAAGAATCACAAAAGTAACCATATATTCAAGTCTTCGTGACAATCCTTATATGCTCGAACAAGTCATCTTCGTTGCAGAGGTAGAAAGGCTTGAAGATGAAATAAGTATACTTCTCAGTGAAATACTACTTCAATCCCGAATAAGTAACAATGAATCAACCCCTTAGCCATTTCTTGCGATTAAATCCCGAGAATAGCCTTTTGAACGGTTTTCGTGAATCTTTTATCCGGATCATTTTAAGCAATAAGTGATGTTTTTCGTTTTTGCGTTTATTAGTCATGATAATTCAGCATAATTATTAAAATGAATGATCCAATCCATAATTTTCAGCCTACAAACGTTTTAGCCCAATCATGCCAGCCCTTTTTGTCATTGTCCAAAAAATAATACTCGGCCCATTTTTCTTAATTGTTTTAACCGGCCCACTATATTGAGTATAACAATTTACCACAACCCTAACCCTACATTTCTTATCCATCCGCCTCCTTTTTTTTCACACAGCAACCTTATCTCTCCAAACTCAATACCTTTATAACACCAGTAAAAGAAATCATTCACTGGCCATCTCTATCTCCACATTTGAAACGCAGTGATGATACCCCTTTCACAACTACACGAACCTATGAATGAAAGCTTTGATACTCAAAAACTTTGATGCTCAGCCCATCTATAAATCTTTCGTTATCATCCATGAATGAAAGCTTATGACATCAAACTCACGAATAGTAACCCAAGAATAAGAATCAAGTACATGTTCACAGCATCAAGATCTTTAATAAGATCTACGGTAGGTTTATTCTTTTTTTGTTCATTCGTTTCTTGGTTCAACCGACACAAAGAAGGACATGAACCATCTTGTTCTTGTTCTTTCTTGATAGTTGTCGAATATTGAAAAGAAGTAATCCTTCTTATAGATCAATGATGATATCTCTAGTGTTTTTGATCCTTTAAAGATCACATCTTCAATGTAAGACACGAAAAGAGAAAAGATCTGAGATCATCCTTGTTTCTTTTTTATTTTTGATTTTGTTGTTGTGATGGATATGAAATATTGTTGGAGTTGGAGGAGGATGGGAAATAGATGGTTTCGATTTGATGTAGTGTTGACTGTGGATTTGTTGTTGTTGTAACAAATTATGGTAGATAGGATATTGTAAGAGTATGATGAACTCGGTCATTACCGAGTTTACTGAGTTAACTCGGTGAATTCATTTTTGATATCGAAAATGGATTATTGATTTTGTAATGTCGAAATTGATATATCGATAAATGACCTTCTTCCTTTGTCAGTTTTCATTCTCTTGAACATCAAAAATGGTTGTTTGCTGAGATCGAGTGTGGTTTTGGTTTGGTGTACATTGAAAATCAATTTCGATGTCACGCTGAAAATTATTTCGAGAATAGATCTGAGGAAGTATACATCGAAATTTGACTTTAGCGGTCTATAGCATTTGTTTGAACAACCAAATGTCAAAGTTCGAATGTGACTTCCGAAATTGTAAACAAATTGTTCTTCTTTCCTTATTTCATTCACGACAAAACAATTTCAGAATCCATCCAATTGTAGCTGTTAGAACAATTTCGAAAGCCATTAAGTTTGACCGTTGACCAAAAGTCAACATCGAATTTGACTTCTGAATTTGATGATTGACGAGTTCAGAAATTATAAAATCAGCAGTTAATATCGAAATTTGTCTAACTAACCGAAATTGAACAGATCTTACGATAAAACCTTAAGCAGTCAATCTCGATCAAGTTAAACATATCGAAAAAGTACAATCAAACTACTATAATAAGCTGAGATCACAAATAAGCTCACAAGATACATATATCAACCAAAATAAGCAGAAAACTCAGCAAACACTAAAACTGACTGAATAAACTGAATAAGCTGAACCGAATAGGCTGTAACTAGCTGAATTAGCTGAAAAACCACGTCTGATCAAAATAAGCTGAACCAACTAGACCATATAAGCTGTAATAAGCTGCGTAATAAGCTGAACTGAATAAGCTGTAAACATCACAAATCGCTCCTGCAGCTCTGATACCACTTTTGAATCCACTGAATGTTTTGGATACATAAATTTTGACTTTTATGAGATGTATCCAACAACATTAAAGGCATTTGATTTTTTAAAAAACTCCCCCTCAAAAATTGATCCATTTATAAAAATGATTCGAATTTTCAAAGCATCGATAGAAGGGAGTGTTGAACACACAATTTTTGAAAGATTTAAAAAAATCTTTTTGATAAAATCTTAAAAAATTGTGTTCAACATTTTCAAAAATATTTACTTGAACTAAACTCAAGTCCGAGAAGGTGAAAGCTTCTCGTTGTTAGGATAAATGCACAAAAATGTACACTTTCCTTTATTTGAAGAACGAGTCCTAAGCTAACATTTACTTAGAAGTCGTATGTCCCGAGCACACTTTTTGAAAAGAAATTGATAAAAAATTGCTCGGGAAAAAGAAGATTTCTCTTCTGTTGAAGATAAAGCGCACTAAAACGTACACTTTTCTTTTATTTAGAAACCGGGTTGTTATCTGAAATTTAATAACAAGCCATTTTGATGAGCAAACTTTTAAAAGATTTTGAAAATCTTTGTGAAAAATTTGAATAAATTTTGCTCAAAACAAGAAGATTTCTCTTCTTTTAAAATCCTCCTCCAACATCTCACATACCTCATCTCTACATCATCCTACAATATGACTCGAAACTAAAAAGTAAACAACAACAAGATCTCAGCTCATCTTTTCGTGTTCAACAACAAAGTGGTGACCTTTAACAGATCAAATAACACGACGCAGATTTGCCATCATCGATCTATAAAGGAAAAACATTTTCTTTCACTTTCTGAAAATGAAGAAAGAGTTATAACAGTTTTTGTTATTCTCTTTTCTTTGTTTCGTACATAAAAATGCAAGATGAAAGAAAAACCTATCGAGATCTTTGTTGCTACAAGATCTTGAAGATGAAACGAAGACATACATGTTGGTACTATATTCGTTTTTAATGGAGATATAAGGAAAAGGTTGCGTATGATTGTATGAAAAAATTAAGTGAGATGGGGTGAAGATTGTGTAGGTATTTATTCTTTTGTGAAGAAAGAAGATGAAATAAGGTTATGAGAATGAGTTTCTGACTGCACACATAAAGAAAAAAGGGGGCGGATGTGTTTGTAATTAGGGTTTACGAATGAAAAAGGGTTGAGCATACATATAATCAAATATTTTTTTAACCTAACTGAATGTCTTTTAGGCTTGTTGGACTTAACCAAAAGATACATGGGCCAGGTATTGGATCTGCTTATTCTTATACTCAAAATTAGTTTTGTGGAGTATTAGATTTTCATTCGACAATGGTTAGTGTTGATGATTGTGGATATTGTTGATGTTGTAAATTTGTGTTTCTCTTCTTTGATGTTGGCTGTTAAGCAATTTTGACACATATCGAATTTGCTTGTCGAAATTACATATCGAAAAAGTAAATTCGTTGTAGCAGTTAAGAATGTAGAGTTTATAACAGATCTGCTCTTCTTCATTTGATTCTCGATAAAAAAACAGTCTCGAAAGCCATTCTCGGAATAATCAGTTATGGCATCGAGTTTGACCGTTGACCACAAGTCAATACCGAGTTTGTCCAGATCTGAAACTACTTCGCAGCCAAACTCGATCAAATCACACATCGAAAATAACAAATAAGCTGCTAAACTATGTAATAAGCTAATTAATAAGCTTTAAAACTGCTAAACACTAAAATAAGATTGAATAATCTGCTGGACTGAATGTGGACTGAATAAGCTCTAATGAGCTACTAACCGAACTGAATAAGCTCAAATAAGCTGTGAAATAAGCTTATCAGAATAAGCTAAACATCACGAATCGCCTGTGCAGCTCTGATACCACTTGTGAGGTTTCTCGATTCACGGTCTCGGGAGGTCGGGGATGATGGAAATAAATGAAAGCCATTTTAGAGAGAGAAAGTAGTTATTATTGAATGATTAGTGAAATTACAATTATGAGGTTCACCCCTCTAAGGAAGATTAGAGGGGGTATTTATAGTCTAAACATAAGCCATCTTTGGGCTAATTACACTTCTAGTCCTTGTGTTTAAGACTATTTAAAAACTAATGTAATTTCCATATAGACACCATATTTTTAATCCTAACATCATCTTATTATGTATAATATATCTTTTACATTATTCTGAATATGTAGTATAACTTTAAGTGCTCAGTGTCATTGTATAAATTTTTCATGAGTTTTTGGTTAAACTCAAAATTTTACAAAATTATTATACCTGACACTCACTCGTACCCTCATAAATTAAGGGGGAGCATTAGTATGTTCCCCATTCGGCTTGTGATTAATCACCACGTTTTCTCCTAGTTTTTCTAACATATTCGAATCCATTGGTATTCAAAATATCAAAGGGTTTGAAATTTTTAATAAGGGGAGAAAATGTGATTTAAATATGAAAACAGATTAAAAATGTGACTTTATGGACTCATATGTATACTTCACCCTCCGTGTGCTAAACATTTTCGCTTAATCGATACACGTGTTGAGGGGGAGCATTTCTGAAAATTCAAAAACAATAGAGGTACTAAAAGCTTTGATATTTATATCACAAGTACCTGATTGAGCTTTTCAATTGGTTTTATGGCAAGGTGAACTGTACCAAAAAGATCGATCATGTATTTAAATTTTATCGGAGTTATAAGGTTGGTAAGGTCAGGTATTAGTTCCTATGATCCAGCCAGAACCAGAGGGATCTACCCAGGGACAATCCACTAGTTAGTGTAGAAGTCCTTAGGTAAGGTATGATATAAAAAAGGAGTAAGAGTGAGAATAAGGGAATAGTTTCGACTGAGATGGAGCTAGAACTGGAACAAACCAACAAGGTTCTAGTTATGAAGTCTTGGTAAGCACTGAAGGGGTTGAAGAATGAAAAAGGAATGTAAGGATAAAGGGTATAAAGAAAGAAGCCCTCCATACACTTAGGCAGAAACCAGGTCAATACATCTGCTGTCAGAATCACAATGATGATTGCTGACATTGAAGACTGACATCATGGACCCAGTGATGCAATGCACAACCCTCCCTAGCCACTCAGAATCTCTCAAAATATTTCTATTTCATTTCTCATGGAGACTAAACATGTTATCTATTAACTTTCTCACTCCGATTTAGTTGATATTAAATAGGTGGCAGTCCGCTCCAGCCTCCGATCACTAAAACCAAAATGCATAATTGAGTCTAGAGCCAAGAGATCATCAATCAATCTCATTAGGACACTATTCCATATTACTTGTTCTTCACACAATGTGAAAACAAGGGTTATCATAAGAGTCCTACGTATTATCCTTGTGGTATTGCCAGAACATCCGAGTGATACCTAAGTATCATAGTGAAGATGGAAATCCTGCTAGAGCCAACATCAAACAAGCTCTTGGTAGGTGACTTGTGAGATCCTTAATGAATCAAACTTGTGTCAACTGGAAAGAAACAATGGTGCGATTCTATAAGAATCAAACTTGTTCCAGTATATGAATTGACGGTTAATAAACTTTGATAAAAACTTAAAACTCTTGATGGGTTACAAAAACACTTTCACTGAGTAACACTTTGAGTGATTTTCAAACCAAATTTTCTCTTTATTACTAACTGTTTTATTACAGGTTCATATAAAGATGGAGATGGTAACATCCTATTTCGGCGGAGACAAGTTCATTACCGCATGCTCATACTTGACCAACACGTTCAAAGACTTCATAAAAGCTCAAGTATATGGTTAAAAGCTTTCGCAACTCTGATATCAAAGTCCTCTTGAAGTGGCCAAGTATTAAAGTTAAAGAACTTCAAGAACAAAGTATTCAAGTTTTTCAAGATCAAGAAAGGTATGAGCATGTCGGTCCTCAAGACACAAGATCACAAGATGACAAAAAACCACAAGATGATGATCAGAGATTAGATTTGGCTGATGATCTCATAGAAGCTCAAGTTTACATATCAAGTACAATTACAAGCCACAAGACAAAGACCACTACATCAATGTACAAGACATCACATGAAGAATCAAAGACTACGAGCTGAACACAAGATCAATCAAAAGATTGCTGAGCCTAAGTTAGTATTTTCTGGGGTGACCTCCCTTAGGGGGAGATTGTTAGATATTAGAAAAAGACTCAGTCACACCGTATATTTTACCGTTTATTGTAGCTCGTAGTTAATCGTTTAATGTATAACATTCGGTAAAGGGCTGGGTATTAAACCCAACGTGTAAGCCCACTACCAAGGACATTAGGCCAGTTTTGTAAGCAACTATATAAGCCTCTTCCATCCCTTGGAAGAGGTGGTTATTCATTTTATAGAAGTCACACTTTCTCTCACTAGAAAGCTTTTCTCTCTAACTTTCTTTTTCTAGACTTGGCTAATCCATCTATCTTCCATTGTGTTATGATTTCCAATAACCTACACCCATGTTGACTGTTTGACCGTTGATCGAATGTGTCGTTCTTTTTTCAAAAGTGACTCAAATACGTAGTAATTGAGCTTCTTTCGAGCTAATAAGCCATGGCTACAATCACGGTTGCACATGCTACCTTTTCAAGTGGCAATTACCATCCGGATTGCCCCGCCAAATTGCATACCAGCTTTCCAAGCATCGAATTTGCCCACATTTACATTTCATCATCACAGTCTCTTTCATTCTTATACTCAACCTTTTGGTGGTGGCTCTCGACCTAAATTAACCGGATAGTCAACCTTTTCCGAAGGTTATTTTAAACTCAACATCATGCAAGATTTAATCAAGCCAAATTAGTTTTCTAAAAATTTGCGACAGACTCCTCGACTTCTAACCATCTCATTAATTCAACAAAGTTATAGTTTTGAAACCCGATTTACAATGAGATAAACCACCAAAAAAACCCAGGAGTAAACTACGACCCAAAAAAACCCGGGTCAGACTATAACACCCCTATTTTAACAAATATAGCAGCGGAGGCTAATCTGGGATATTACTTCATAGTACAACAGTCATAATCATAGAAAATGACTCATAAAGAGACGTTTTTGAAAAATTTAGTTATCATTCATTTATTCATCAGAGTTAGACAAAAAGAGAGATCCTAAAATCTAGAAACATAAAGTTTGAATGATAACAGTTTAGCCATCTTCAAGTCCGTCCCACTCAATGCCATAAGATGCTTAGTTACCTGAGATAAACATGCTAAAAAGTCAACACAAAGTTGAGTGAAATTCATAGATTTATGTTAAACAGTTTGAATACAAGTTCAATAATGGGTTACGTTGTTATACACCTATAAGTGTAATAATTGCAATTAGTACAATTATTATAGAAAACAGTATTATTGCCCTAAGCTCATGACACCGAGACCTTGAGATAATTAATAATCTCAAGAAGTTTCCCCAACATGTGCCTTTGCCAACACCCACATAGTGATTCAAATGAAGTGCGTTTGGTTACCAGAAAGTATAGGTACACCAATGAGGAAGTTCAGTCCCAAATAGATCTATTTACAGCATTCACGCTTACTCCGAAAAGTAATTAACGGTTCATGATAATGAGGTCTTAATGGCAAAAGTAAGGACTTAGGCAATAATATATCAGGATAGCATACAGTTGGAAAAAACACTCGTATTCATGGTTTATAACATGTATCCCCCTCGCGGGTTTATGAAAACATAAAAATATTTAAAATGCGAGGCTATGAACTCACCTTAACAGGGAAATCTGATTGATGGCAAAAGTATATCAAGTGAAAGTAATGGCCTCGTCACGCAACCTGGGGTAATATGTCAAGTCTTCATGTGATGGTTTATGTTTCAAAACTTTATAAAGTTTAACGTATTACTTTGATTTATTAATTTATGGAAATATTGTATCGCTGTTCGGGCTATCATAATCCAGAGGCCATGTAGTATCGTTTGAGGAGTCAGGGCACTTTAAATCATAAACCCAGCAAACTCGTCAAAACAAATACCCAAATGGAACCCCTCACATGAAATTACCTAGTAACGTGATACGTTAAGATTTTAAGTTTCTTCAAAAGCTAGTTGATGATACGTTACGTTAATCATATAACGTAATTGTTTTATAATGCGTCGATCGATGATTAATAACGATAAATGTGTCGGGTTTTAATAAAATCGAGTCTTATAATATTAATATATATTTTTATAATTTATATAAAAATATTATATTTTATATTTTTAAGAATACAAAAATGGCAATATATACCCTTGGTTTATAAACTTTTACAAGTTTAGTCCTTTATATATAAAGTATATATAATTTAAACCTTTAACTTTGAAACTTGGCAAGATAGGTCCTTATAGTTATAACTTTAGGAATATGGCAGGATTAACCCTTGTACTTGTTAATTTCCAAATAGTTACGATATATACCCCTTGCATGGAAATGATTTACAAATCAAGTCCAAAAAGCCATGCAAGCTTATTTTAGGGTTCCAAATGATATTTGCAGGTTATAGCTTATTAGAATAAGCTAAAATAAGATGTTCTAACGTAACAAAAGTTTAGAAAAAGGATTCGTTAGCTAGAAAATCAAAACGGGTCATTTTTAGGGTTTTAATAAAAAACGCATGGGTTTGTGGTTCAAGGGATCAAACAAGAGTTTATATAGGATCTAACAAGGCTAATAAAAGTTCTAAAACAGATCATGAGCTTATTGAACAAGATTTTGAGCTTACTTGAGCTAAAATGGGTCGAAATGGTGTTTTTGGTTTCGTACGCCTAGAAATGACTTCAATGGCTTCTTTCTCTTGATTCTTAGCTTTAAATTTGATCTTAGGGACTTATCTTGATCCTTCTTGGTCTAATTTAGAACTTCATTTGTGTGGTGATGAGTTTTTGAGGTGTGATTGAAAGAGGGTGTGTGTTTCGGCTTATATAGGGTTCGAAAACCCCTTGGTGCCCAAGAATACTTGGAGTAGGGATCAAGGGTTGTAGAGTGATGACCAATGAAGCCTAGTGATGAGTATTGAAGGCTAGAAAAATAGCTAAGCAAGGTGTAAAGGTATGGAGGGGGTGCGGCATTCTAAGGGTGACAAGGAGGTGACAAGAAGCCTTGGTGGCCAAGGGAGGTGATGGAGGTGCTTGGGTGGTTTCTTGAGGTGCTAAGCAAGCTAGCAAGGAGGTGACAAGGTGTGGTGGTAGCTAATTTGGTTTAAAATGGGTTTAAAATGAAACTAAAGGGTGTCAGGTTGGTTTTGGTTTTGGCTTAGGGTTTTTGGTCTTAATTCGAGTTAAGGTTAGGGTTTAGGATAGCTTAAGGTTTAGGATTAAGGTTTAGGATTTAAGATTAGGGTTTAGGATTAAGGTTTAAGGTTTAAAATGAAAGGTTTAGAATCAAGGTTTAGGTTTAAAAATGAAATTAGGGTTTTAGAGTTTTAGATTAGGGTTTAGGGTTTTAGATTAGGGTTTTAGGATGGTTTAGGGTTTTAGCAGTTCAGTCATGCATTAAGTGTTTGTACCTTGTGCTAAAGTGGTAGTAAGAAACTAAAGTGATTTAGGAGGTAAAATGACCTAGTTTGGTTTTCTTGCATTATTGACTTGTACATTGGGCTTTAGAAAGTTGTAACTTGATTTAGGAGGGAAAAGATATTCAAATGTTGTGCATTGTACACTTGTACACATGTTTGAAGGCTTGCACATTCATTTTATATGTATACATTACATATAATTAGGGTTTTGATATAAACGTTAACGGATAAAGTCTATTTTGATATAACGTTGTAAATGGTACGTTAAATGGATAATGTACTTGGTAAAAATGATATTAAGATATAGACTTGACATATTAGGATGTTTACATGATATAAACATAGATAGAATTGGCATAGGTAGGTTGTGTGAGCTCGTTTACTTTAGAGATGCAAGTTACGTTGCATAATGAGATAAAGCAAAAATTTCCCTGTAAAAAGGTGGTATATATAATAGATGGATATTACAGTGCATCTAATTTAAAAGATGGATAATTACAGTGATGAAAATTACGGGTTGTTATAACCATACAAGCTTCTAAGTCCTAAGATAGAGCTAAAATAAAGTTATATTGAAGTATAATGACCCACGACCAAGCACAAGTAAAACGAGAAGCTAAAACGTAAAATCAAGAAAGTTGTATTTTGGGTCGTGTGGCCAGCCGCCCAGGCTGGATAAATTTTTTACCACGAGTCGTAAGGCTCAAAATCGAGCCGCACGGCTCGTTTCCGCTGACCTCTCCAAGTAAACTTTTAATGCATGTTATGATCCCTAATCACATGGGAACTATCAAGAAGGCTCTAGAACTCCATTCCCTGCACTTTTATGACACTTTGTCCCCAAGAAACTTGCTTGGTGGCCAAGGGCATTTCAAGTATAAATAGGAGACCCATACCACCATAATAAAATCTTCATTCTCTCTTCTCCACACCACCAAATATTCTCCTTACACCCTAAGGACGAATTTCCACTCATATTTCTCTCCCAAAAGACCACACAACTCTGTCATTTCCTGAAGAGGGCTCAAATCTCATTGAAGAATGTGTTGGGAACCATTTTCTGACTTGGTGAGAAGCATATAGTCGATTGGAGGCTTAATGGTTGATCTAAATCCTTCCATCACCGATTGTAATTGCTACTATTGGTATTATTCATTTACTTTCCAGAATGTTTAAGATTGATATGATTGTTGAATCTTTGGTTTTTGTAGAAATAATCATAGAGTAGTTCTTTATACACTTGTTTGAATGATGTTTATGCTATGAGGATTGTTTATGTTTGATTATGGTTTTGATCAATTTCAAGTTAAGTTTGAGATCCATTTTTGCTTGAGTTTTGTTTAATTGCTTATCATGTTGGGTTAGTTGTTGGTGATTTCATAGGTCAAAAGGGTTTTCATTAAACAACTAGTTATAATTATTTTGGTCTTTGGATGATTATCTATTGTATTAACCATTTCTTTAGTGGATTGATTATGCAAAAGAAACTTGAGTGTGATTGTTAATGAATTTGTGAAACGAACCGCGAATCAAATTTGTTAAATAAACATAATCATGAATTGACTAATTTGGAATTTGTCACCATCATATTCTTAACTTATAACGATTTGTCAAAACCATCTTCATATGAACAATCCAAGTATTATGAACTAATCCAAACAAATGTTGTCTTTTACTTATTGAATTTGCTTAATCATCATTTTCGTGCTCTTATTTGTTGCTTCTATGGTATTGTGGGACGTGACAACCATTATACCACTTTCGTGTTACGTCTTATTACATAGATTCTTCACAGTCGAAAACACCCAAATGCTAGTGAACGACCTTCGCTTACCACAACAAACTAACTACATACGAAAGGGTCATAATTGCCCATGTGTTCTTAGCTTATTTTGGTAAATCGTGTTATAAATTTAAAACTAGTAGTCGCGAGACACATCACATATATCTCTATTTTAGTTGGCTTAAGAAAACATAACATTACATATAAATCAAGCTTTTTGAGCCGAGCTTGAGCCAAATACAGACTTTCTCGAGCCGAGCTCGAGCAGAATATAATATTGTCAAGTCGATTCGAGCTATGCTAAAGTTTAACTCGATTCGACTCGTTACACCCCTAATCTTACATATTACACATCAGTAATATTAATACAATAATGTCTAAAAACGCCATTTATATTTTTCGACTCCTCTATGTTTTGAAGATGACAAAATGTAAAAACATTCTATGATAAAAATAAACGTATACACGTTATTAGTCGTAAGCTTTCATTTCGACGTAAATCACTTAAGGTATGTATAAACAAATTATTAAACATGATTAGTGATCAAAGTTAAATCCTTTTGTCTTAAACATTACATTTTTATAAACGTAACATAACATTTTAAAAAAAGTAAATATATACAAAAAAAAATTAATTTAAAAGAAATGTTTTAATAAAGGATTTAAATTTCAATTATGGTTTTCCCCCCAAAAAGAAAACTCTGGACCAGAAAACAACTTCCCTATAAAAAGACAAAAATAGAAGCGTCTACCTAGGAGCGGCCCCCAAATAGGTAGGACGGCCCTCAGATATATCTGGGACCGCCAGGACCGCCTCCAGTAGACGTTACTCTCCATTGCCTATAAATACTGCACTATTCCTTGGCAGTTGGCAGACCTCTTTGCACATATTTTTCAAATCTCTTTCTCTCTTTAAAAATGTTAGATATTAGAAAAAGACTCGGTCACCCCATGTATTTTACTGTTCAATATAGCTCGTAGTTTAATAGGTAAACGTATGACTTTCGGTATTGAACCGGGTACTAATACCCGGTGTATTGTAAGAACTATAAATACCTCTTCCAACTTTGGAAGAGGTAAGCATCTATTCATTTTACACACACTCTTTAGTGTGTTTTCCTTATTTCTCTCTCAACTATTCTCTCTCTCTAACTTTCTCTCTCTAGATCTCTTTAGATCTATACATGTTTGTGTGAATTCGGGATCCTACAATTGGTATCAGAGCCATGGGGTGGATTCGTGATTGATTCATGTGATTGATTAAGCTCAAAAACGTGGCTCATTTTGTGAAGAAAAAGACCACGGCTCAAATTTGTTTTGGGTTTATTGGTTCATTAATCGTGTTTTTCATGTTATATATGTTTAACAGGTTCATGTGTTGCTATTCCATGTGATTTGCTAGTTCCTAATTCGATTTATAAGCTTATTAAGGTTTGTGTTCTTCGTGGAGGTTTGCTTCTTTCTTGATGATCCGCGAAGACATAGATGTTATGGAATGATTAGGCTTATAAGGTTTGCTTAGTATTTGATATTTTAGCTTTGTTTCGTGGTTAATAGGCATATATGGGCTTATTTTGGCTAGATCCGAATGTGTGTTCTTGATGGAGGTTTGAATATTAAATGTTATTCTTGCCGGCGGTTTGACCAGGTCAAAGGCGAGTTGCTTATTTTCTTGCCGGCGAGTTGCTTAAAAATCAAACGGCGAGTTGCCTTATTGAAGGCGGTTTGACAGGTACCAAGGCGGTTTGAATATTTTAATAGAAAAATACGAAAAGAACCCCTGGCGGTTTGGACCCTCGGCGGCGAGTTGTGTATCGCGGCGGTTTGCTTTCACGGCGGGTTGAACAAAACAGATAGACAGCGGTTTGAATTATCTACGGCGGTTTGCTGTTAAATCTTGCCAGCGAGTTGCCTTATTTCACCAGCGGCGGTTTGCTTTAAATAATACGCGGCGAGTTGGTCTTTTAGGCGGCGAGTTAGCTAGAAATGGCAGCGAGTTACTCAACTTAAGCAGCGGTTTGAATTTAATATTAAGCCGGCGAGTTAGCAAAAATATAAGAGGCGGTTTGCTTGATTTATTTGGCAGCGGTTTGGTGACAGTTTGAATTTTTTTTTCAGGCGGCTGTTTGCAATCATCCTAGGCAGCGCTAAAAAAAAAAAAAAACTTTTGGCGGGAAAAGTTAAGAAAATTTTAATTTTTCCTATAGCCTTTTTAGCTCATTTTTACACCAAATTTAAATTTTGGTAATAGGGTAAAAATTTTGTTAAAAAATTCAAATTATTTTTGGCGGGAAAAATTAAGAAAAAAATTAATTTTTCAATAGCTTTTTT
>BQNB010110990.1:0-22444 GCA_026074375.1 Tanacetum coccineum
GTGGGAAGTTAGGTGGGTAGTTGCGTTGGTAATGTTACCAAATTACCCTTCCGCTCTTTATTGTTATTTTTTTTTAAATAGAAAAATCTGTTTTAATCTTTACCCTCCTTTTTTTAAATGGATAACCTCCCTCCTAATATATCCCTTTCGAATAATTGTCAATATTCAATATTGGAAAACAATACTTTATCTTTAAATACTCGTCTTATAATTTAATCTGTAGTTAATTGCAAGGATAAAAGTAACTTTTTGAAAACTAAAAGTTCCTTGATTGCACATATCATAAATAGTAAAAAGATTATAACTAAAGTTTGTGCAATAACAAATTACGTTGTTACTCTTAACATATCTTAACACTTTTGTCTGACCCTCTATATCTATAAGTTTAAAACAAACTGTAAGCTTAGATCTAATTTTGAATAAATGAAGTACATATGATCTAAATCAATTTGATTTATGCTTAAAACATGCTTGAGATTATTTTTGTTTACATTTTGTAGTTTAACACATTATAGCGGCAGGAAAAAAAAGGCTTAATATTCCTTTCCTGTAAGAGGGGATGGTGAGCGGAGTGAGAGAGGCGCTCGTAGTCTCAGGCTCTCAGCTATATGTGTCTGTGTTCAAATAGTTGTATGATTTATGTTTTGGAGCTAGTATAACAATGATATACTCTGTCATAGAGTTGCTATGAAACGCTAATTAAACACAAAGGCTTCACCCACGGATCATTCAAAAAAGCCCTTCAACGACACACCAAGTGACCAACGACTCCATATAACTCCTTGCATTGTTACAGGGGACGGAAAGATCAGCATAAAGACGACTTGCTGAGACAAAGAAAATCAGTAGAAAAAATCATGCTCGGGAATGGTTGGCCATAAAATTTTCCTACAATATCTTAATCAGTAGAAAATTTTCTTCTTAACACAAAATTTCTGTCAGAAATCCCTTCAAATTTATGGTCTCTTACAATTGTATATTTTTATGACATGTTTTTTAGTACATATTACTTTTAGTCAACTAAGACTGAAAGTACTGAGCACCCTAGAGATTTTTTCCATAATGGTACCCCTATTGGTACCCCGTGGCTCACTAAATAGTGTCAAAAGGTACAAAATATTCCTTTTGTACCCCCTTTTTTACAGTGCAACGCAATTTTTTATCAGTTTCTTATAATTTTTGACAGTTTCATACTTTTGACTTGTTAAACGTTATATTTTTCGTTCCGTTTTCTCCGTGTCACAATTTTATAACATATACAAAATTATAAAAATAAAAAAAAATACCACAAAAAAAACACAAAAAACCAAGAGGGGTACAAATGGTATTTCAGGGGTACATATAACATAAGCCTTTCCATAATAATACAAACTAACATTGATGTCTTACAAGAATAATTACTGCCACACACACATGTGTGTGTATGTGTTACATACGTAGACTGCAGCACTTGGGACGACCAAATAAAGTACCAAATATAAGCTGTAAAAAAACACCAAAAGAATTGAAAATCATTGGAATCTTGAATTTATTTCACTTTAATACAACATTACACTATAACATCCCATAAGATAACAATCAAGATCCAATAAAGTAAGGTTATATTTGGATGTAGATCGATCTTGAATATATGCCCAGCAGCTTCTAGGGTTTTTATATTCTTGAAATGTAGCCACAAGTCCATAACTCACTATACGTTTTCAATGATGGTCAATTGATGGAGTATTCGGTTTGTTCTTTTCGAAGATGTAGAATCAGGGCATCTTTTTGTAGAGATACCGCTAATTAATATAAGGTTCCCTCGTTCACGAGAGGAATAGCTCAGAAGGGATAGACAAGGAAGGAGAACACGAGTTGGGTGGGAACGAAGAAAGACAGTGAAAAGACCTTTCATCTCCTTAAAATGATCTAAGATCCAAACGACAACAAAAAGCATTGATGTAGAAGATGTCATTGGGTCTTACAAGGTCAAGAAAAGGTCTTACAAGGTCAAGAAAATAAGAATCACAAGAAGAGATAAAGGCAACAAGTCAAAAAAAATAAACAAAAAACAAAAAGGTAGAAGAAAGAAATATAGATTAGATTAAGGTAAAAGCTCAGGTAAGGATAGCGCCGAATTAATTTCAAAACAAACAAGCCACCACCACATCCATCGCGGTGAGGCCACCAACACCTCCATCATCATCGAGAGCATTCACTTTATTCGAAAAAGCTTCATCTCTTTTTTCTACAGAATACAAAAATATAACAAAATATATCAAGATTTTACTAATAGGATAAATTAACAAGCAGGACTATAATAAAAGCAAGATTTCATACCTAGGAAACATGTTTGAAATGCTTGTTCTCTCTTAGACATTGAAATCCTTAAAGATAGAAAGAAAAAGGTATTAGAGAGAGAAAGGGTGGGTAGTGTTAAGAGGCAGATTGGGGGGGTTATATATAAGAGTTAGTGAAGAAGTGCCCTGATTTATGTAAAATCTGACATTGACAGGTCCACAAGGCCCAGAAAAAAAAAAGAATTTTGAAACGGACCCTCGTTCTCCTGGAGGCTTTATGTCAACCACATTGCGGCCTCCATATATGTTCAACTGATTAACCACCCAAATTTTGCTTGCCACTTAAAACTCTTTTTCAAGCTTATATGTAGTGGTACTAAATGATTATGGTTCACTATACGATATGAACGATATTTGTTTGTTGAATTTGTTTCACGGGTGTTCAAAGGCCATTGGTTTCAATGGATAAAAAAGTACATGTAATTAAAGGTAATTTTTATGTTTAGTAACTTTAAACTTATCCTTATCAGTCATCGAAAAACACATTCACTTACGGGACAAATTAACGTCACATCAGCTTTCTCTTTTCATCTTTTTACCTTCATTCCCTCTCAAAATTCACCATTACTAATCACACCACCCTTACCGGTCAAAACAATTTTTTTATTTACTAGCAGGGTACCCGCGCGATGCGGCGGCGGGTACCCTGTAATCAAAAGTTTTGGCGGCAATATTTTTTGATTACTTGTTTTTCGTTATAATGACTTTACACATGACGAAAATGTTAAGGAATAACTTTATCGCACACCATTTCATATTAAAACGTTAAGTACATGTGTATCAAGATGCAATGAAGTTACGAAAACAGTAGTAAGTAGTATTATGATGTTGTAATAATTAACGGTTAAAAGTATTTGTAATGAAAACAGAAGTGATCAATGAAGTGTACCAAATTCTGAAGTCATATCTTATTTGTAGGTAAAAAATCATAATGGGCAATCTATTATGTGCAAAAGATTATAAGAATGTATTATTTCTTGTTTGTGTGATACATAGTGCTCATTTTGAATCCTAATTTATGTAATTACAAAAACTTGAATGAAGTAACAGTTTGTGAATTATATCTTTCAAAAAAATGACTTAAACAAAAAAGTTTGTGAATAATATCTTTGAAAAGAAAAAAAAATTAGGTTTTTGTATTTTTAGTTTCGATAATGATATCATTGACGAAACGCTAAATTAGAAAATTTACTTGTGCAAACAACAGTTTAATATTAGTTTTTGGACTTCAATGGTATAAAGTTTAATTATTTTTTAACATGTTTTGATTAAACTAGCCGGGTACCCGCGCAATGCGGCGGCGAGTACCCTGTGACTATATTTTGCGGCGAGCAAATGTTATCCGGCTAAGCGTTTTTTTAACGAAAAAATAAAGAAACTCTGCAGTAAGTATCAGTAAGAGTTGAGGAGTGAAAGCGATAGTATATTGAGAGACTATTTTTGCTGTAACAAAAAAACATTTGTGCTTGGAGATATGAAATGGTTTGTGTGGATTTATATTATGGATGCGGTTACACATTTTTAATAATCATTATTGATAGTAATGATTTTAAGCGGTTGCACGTTTTTAATAATTATTGGAGGCCGTTACAATCATGGTTTAAGCGGTTACACGTTTTTAATAATATTGCTTATTCTTTTTTTTCTGATTTAAAAATGATAAACTTGAACAAATTCAATAATTATTTTTAACAATGAACAATCACTACATAATAAAAAGAAAAAAAAGAAAATTATTATAGAACATAAGTAGTAGTTAAGTAAATTGAACAATTCCAAACATCCCAATAATCACAAATCAAATATTAAAATTCTAACAATTCGACAAAATAAAACCCCAAACGGGTTATCATCATCATCGTCGATCATCAATTCAAAACTACAATAACCAAATCACTAACATAACATGATAAAAAAACTAAATAAAAATCTCAACCACTTCATCAAAAGTTAATAGATTCATGATCACGAATGCTTTGCAAATCAATCATTAATTCATAAGACTTTATCCCTAAAAAAAATTCAAATCCATCAAACCTTAGCATTTGACATCAACGATGTAAGCCCTTAACATTTCTTGAAATCATCCTTGCAACAATAAACCATGATGTCATCAAACATTTTAATAAAATCATCCAAATCAAATATCTTAAACCCTCTTCATTCATCTCCAAAACCTTCATAACTTTTTTAAAAAAAATGACGTCACCGGAATAAGAAGACATCTATTTCTTTGGTACCCGTATTCCTCTTCTGCTTTGGTACTCGTATTCCTCCAAAGTCATGATCATTAGCTTGGCAGACGATGGAGTCAATGGCGTCGGTAGCGGCTGACAGCATATGATGTTGGCAAAGGTGGCGGCAGAACTAAACGGTAGTGGCGGCAAAATCTGATATGTGAGACGACGGAATTTGTGGTTTGAAGAAAGAAAGAGAAAGGTGTTTATGTTTTTAAGAGAGATAAAATAGAGAGATGAAAATGGTGTAATGAATTTTGTTAGTGTGTTAGATTTTTATACTCGTATTTGAGTTTGTTGTTTACACTTAAATGATGTTTAATGGACCGTTACAAATGGACCACATGAATGCAGCAGTTACAATTTAACTGAATTGATGACAATATCAATGTTAGCAGTTACAAGTTGATTGTTTTAAAAAACGTATATGGGCCGTTACAACTTTTTACAAGTTTTGGCTATTAAATGATTTTAAAAGCTTTTAAATGTGTATGATGGATATTTTCTAATGGTTTTACATCTTTCCAAATAAAGTTATATTTTTTGCTTAATCTTTTAAGACTTCTAAAAATAGATGGGCTAAATGCTCTATAAAGAAAGAAAAAGGTGTTTGTGTTTTTAAGAGAGATAAAATAGAGTGATGAAAATGGTGTAATGAATTTTGTTAGTGTGTTAGGTTTTTATACTCGTATTTGAGTTTGTGGTTTACACTTAAATGATGTTTAATGGACCGTTACAAATGGACCACATGAATGCAGCAGTTACAATTTGACTGAATTGATGACAATATCAATGTTAGCAGTTACAAGTTGACTGTTTTAAAAAACGTATATGGGCCATTACAACTTTACCATTTAATTGGTTGTTACATGTTTTGGGGTGTTACAAGTTTTGGCTATTAAAGGATTTTAAAGGCTTTTAAATGTGTATGATGAATATTTTCTAATGGTTTTACATCTTTCCCAATAAAGTAATCTTTTTTACTTAATTTTTTAAGACTTTTAAAAATAGATGGGCTAAATACTTTATAAAGGATATAAATTGTACCTATTACGTGTGACATGTTTTTATAGTGGCATTTTATTAAGGATATTGTAAGATTTTGCATTATTAATGCAAGATTATAGCAATATTAGAGAGTTGTTACTTTTTTTTTCAGCTGTTACAAGTCTTAAGGTTGGAGGGATCTTACTTTGGTTTTATAGATCCAAAAGGAGAAGACGAAAAAGTGGAGAAAAACTCACCAAAGAACATCGAGCCATCGAAAAAGAAAGAGAGAAAGAGATATAGTCGCGTGCATCATGTTGATAAGGTAGGAGCGGTTGCAGCAATGGTGATAAAGCTAAAGTACGGGTACCTGAGGGCAGGGTGTGCAGTCAGGCATTCCGGTTAGTGAGAGATCGGCAGAGACGGCGGCGGAAGCCGGCGGCAAACAGCGGCTGGTGGCGTCCGGCGTGGTGGTAACGTCCGGCGTGGTAGTGACGTCCGGTGGTTGGGCCGGCGTGATGATGTGGGGGTGGTATATGATATTTTTTATAAGATGAGAGAATAACGGGTATTTTTTTGTTGTGTTTGTGTTTGTGTGGTGTGTGAAATGGATTGTAGTTATATTTATAGTGATAAAATGTAACCGCCTTTTTTAATGGTTTTTAAAGAGGGTGTTATATTGTTTGACAAAATTTTATTGCTTGCATAAAAAGATTGTACATTATGTTTTGTAACTTGAAATGTAACAGCCTTTTTAATGGCTTTTAAAGCGGGTGTTAAATTGTTTGGCAGAATTTTATTGGTTGCATAAAAAAATTGTACAACATGCATAAGGATTTTCACTACTTAAGATTTTTTTTATAGTAATCTTTTTTACTTAAAATTTTATGTACTTCTTTTTTAGAAATTGCTAAAATGCTTTATAATGGTAGTAGAGATTTAGCCCATTTTCTAATAAAATAGAATTAAGTAAAAAATCATTTATGTTTATTCGTGGAAAGTTTATGCTTACATGTTTTTAAAAAGTCATTCAAAGGCTGGGTGTATAGATAGTAACACCATATTTATTTAGGCGTTTGTAACATTGCAGCATTTAACTTGCATTCGTTTGGTAACTTGCATTGTTAATAAAAAGCCCATTTAAAAAATAAGTATGTAACAACCCATTTATGATGTAAGAATGTAACAGCCGAGCCCATTTATTGTGTGTTTAAATATAGAACATCCTTTATATATATGCTCTTTTATCTCTACTACTTTATAAAGCAGTTTAGCCAATTTTCTAAATTAAAAGTACTTGATATTTTAAGTTAAATAAATATCTACATCAAAAAGAAGTCTTAAGTAGTGCAAATCCTTATGCACGTTGTACAATCTTTTTATGCAACCAATAAAATTCTGCCAAATAATTTAACACCCTCTTTAAAAACCATTAAAAAAGCTGTTACATTCCAAGTTACAAAACATAATGTATAATTTTTTTTATGCAAGCAATAAAATTTGCCAAACATATAAAACCATCATTTAAAAACCATTAAAAAGGTTTCTTGTTCATTTTATAACTATAAATATAACTACAATCCATTTCACACACCACACAAACACAGACACAACAAAAAAAATACTCACTATTCTCTCATCTCATAAAAACTATCATCCACCACCCCCACATCATCACGCCGGCCCTACCACCGGACGTCACTACTATGCCGAACGTTACCACCACGCCAGACGCCACCAGCCGCTGTTTGCCGCCGGCTTTCGGGCCTCTCTGTGGATCTCTCAGCCGGACGGATGTTCGGCTGCCACCTGCTCTCCCCTACTTTAGCTTGATCACCATCTGCTGCCAACCGTTGCTACCTGATCAACATGATGCACATGACTGTATCTCTTTCTCTCTTTCTTTTTCTATGGCTCGATGTTCTTTGATGGGTTTTTCTCGACTTTTTCATCTTTTCCTTTTTGATCTATAAAACCAAAGTAACATCTCTCGAACCTTAAGACTTGTAACAGCTGAAAAAAAAGTAACAACTCTCTAATATTGCTATAAAATCATGCATTAATAATGAAAAATCTTACCATATCCCTAACAAAATGCCACTATAAAAACATGTCACACGTAATAGGTACAATTTATATCTATACTACTTTATAAAGCATTTAGCCCATCCTCTTTTTTAGAAGTCTTAAAAAATTAAGTAAAAAGATTACTTTATTGGGAAAGATGTAAACCATTAGAAAATGTACATCATAAACCATTTAAAAGACTTAAATTCACTTTAATAGCAAAAACTTGTAACACCCCAAAACATGTAACAACCAATTAAATGGTAAAGCTGTAATGTCCCATACACGTTTTTTAATAAAGTCAACTTGTAACTGCTAACATTGATATTGTCATCAATTCAGTCAAATTGTAACTACTGCATTCATTGGTCCATTTGTATACTGGTCCAATTAAACATACAATTAAGTATAAACCACAAACATCAAATACGAGAACAAACACCTAAACAATAACAAAAAGTCATTACAATTCCAATTTTCATCATTCTATTTTATCCCTCTATAAAAAACACAACACCTTTCTTTTTCTTTTATAAAGCATAATTTATGCCATCTATTTTAGAAATCTTAAAAGATTAAGTTAAAAAATATTACTTTATTAGGAAAATGAGTAAAATCATTAGAAATATTCTGCTTACACATTTTTTTAAAAGCCTTTAAAATCATTTAATAGCTAAATTGTAACACCCCATAAACATGTTCACAACAATTAAATAGTAAAGTTGTGTAACGGCCCATATTCGTTTTTTTAAACAATCAAATTGTAACTGGCTAACATTGGAATTGTCATCAATCATTCAATTGTAAAGGCATGCATTCATGTGGTCTATTGTTAAGGTCCATTAAACTTCATTTAAGTATAAATTAGGGGGTAAGCACGTCCAAGATCGGACGGGACCGCAGGACCGAGTTGGTTCCAAAAATGCCGGTCGAGGACCGAACGAAAATGGTTATGGTCCGGGTCAGGGTCGGACTTCAGTCGTGTAACCCCCACATAAATAAATCACAACGCAGCGGAATACCACTTTGAGGGTGCTACTTCATAGTACAAAGTACAGTTATAGAAAAACGACCTCAAAAGAGACGTTTAAAAAAATGTCACATACGATTAAATTTCAGAGTAAAATCAGGTTCCCTATAATTTATAAGTTAACAAGATTTGCACGATAAATAAGTGAATCTTTTGTCGTAAATGGTTATCGAATGTGGAACCAAAAAACCGAAAGGTAGAAAGAGTTGTCCTTGAGTTTTGTTGATATCCACGCTTCTCGAATGCTCCCAATGCTCAGCTAACAAGATAATAACCTGAGAAAATACATGCAAAAACGTCAACAATAATGTTGGTGAATTCATAGGTTTAAGTAAAAGCAGTATTGAAATAGTTCAAGTAATATTTCAGTAAGAAAAGTAGCGTTACAACGTTTCAAAGTATTATTTCTAAAATCCAAGTAGTGATTCAATTAAATCAGTAATGTTTTAACAGTGGGACAACAGGGTTTAGTATATGATCAGCAGCGACTATTGCAATGAATGCAATGTCATAGTAAATGAATTTTATATATTATCGCATATTAAGCTCATGCCCTGAAACGTTAACCGGGCATATAAATTTACATATCATTTTGCCCCTAAACTACGGTAATATTACAATATACCTTAAGAAATTTCTCAATACATAATGTTCTTTAGGGGTGATGTAGCCACATGAGATGTCACAACCCCAGACAGGTGGGCAGTCGCACGGCCAAGGAGTTCTACTTAACTGTAACTAACGATTACCCATATAGGTAATTAAAGTGCATGAATTTCGGGGGCCTTTTTCCAATAGGGTACTCATGCAGAAAAAATCATAATAGGAGTTCAAGCTTACCCATACTAAGCATTTGTGTCCAATTGAAAACAAGTAATATGTTCAGAAACTCTTGGTTTTGTAAATAGTATCAATGATTTCAAATGTGTAGTATGCAAAATCAGATTTAATAAATTCATTATGTAAACATCCAATGTATCAGCACGTGCATTAGAATTCATGTAGTCAAGCAAGTAAAAGCTTTAGTAAAAAAAATGTCATGTAAAAGATTATGTGAGTTAAAGCAATAAGGTTATAGTGAACTCACGTGCATCGTTTTTCATCCGGTAAATAGTATGAAATCATTAAAAGAGAAAAGGTGGGGCTATGAACTTACCGAGGAGTTATGAAGACCAGAAGTGATATGGATCTTCGCACGAGCGAGAAGCGTCTAGGCACAACCTAAAAGAGGTGACGCGGCTTAGAATGATAAGGAAGATCGATACGTAAAAATAAATCGAATGATCACGAGATATGTTTCCGAGATAAGTATGGCATTGCATTATAACTTAACCAAAGTATTTTTATCCCTAAATTGGTATACAACCTGCAATTATACTGCATTAAGTGTCTACTAAGTCTCGCTTAGTGATTCTTATCTTATTACTATATGGCCGCACTTTTATTTCTTAAGAAACATTCGTAACCTATGTTGTGAATTTTTGTCAACTTTACAAGACAGTACTCTCTTAACCTATAAAAGTATACAAGAATGGGGACTTTTTACCCCTGGAAAGGATACTTAAGTCTAGTTTCCAGATCATTAGGGCCTCTTTATCAATCATTTACCAGTCACGGAAATGAGTTTTTTACTTTATCATAACTCAAAACAGAAAGTTTTGCTGAATTTCTAACGCTTACGTTTTCGCCATAAATCCCATTCAATAATAAACAATTCAAGTTTGAATCCATTAGATATGAAAAAGCTTTATGATGTCTTCGGAGTGTTTATCCATGTTTTAAATACTCAACTAAATATAAAAAATCGTGGAGATAAAATCCATTTTCAAACAGTAGTTCAGAACTGACTAGTTTCTATAAATCGGTCATATCTCACTCATCTGAAGGAGATTTGGCTCTAGCCAACTCGGACCCCATGTACATTGATATTTATTTCTTCAATCCATCAAATATTCCTAGACCTTCTTAGACCAAAAGTTTGATGACAATTAAACCCATTTATACGCTGCGTCTGCGCAGTCTCAAATTTTCCTACCCAAACACTAATTTTGACCGTATTTTACAAACCGTTAATTAGTTATTAAAGTGTATCCACTTGGAGATGTTAGATTAAAATATATACTACTAGAATTAGCTTTCCTATCCTACATTTTAGAGTATCTAAGCCTCGAGTTTAACTTCTTTTTTAAATTTTTTTAAGACTTTTTAAAAATTGATGGGCTAATTTGCTTCTTTTATAAAAGGTGTTTGTGTTTTTAAGAGAGATAAAATAGAGAGATAAAAATGGTGTAATGAATTTTGTTAGTGTGTTAGGTTTTTATACTCGTATTTGAGTTTGTGGTTTACAATTAAATGATGTTTAATGGACCACATGAGTGCAGTAGTTTATAATTTGACTGAATTGATGACAATATCAATGTTAGCAGTTACAAGTTGACTGTATTAAAAAATATATATGGGACGTTACAGCTTTACCATTTAATTGGTTGTTATATGTTTTGGGGTGTTACAAGTTTTGGCTTTGAAATGAATTTAAAGACTTGTTTTATAAAGTAGTATAGATATAGATTGTACCTATTACGTGCGACATGTTTTTATAGTGGCATTTTATTAAGGATATGGTAAGATTTTGCATATTAATGCAAGATTATAGCAATATTGAGAGTTGATTACTTTTTTATTCAGTTGTTACAAAGTCTTAAAGGTTGGAGGGATGTTTACTTTGTTTTATAGATCCAAAAAAGAAAGCTGAAAAATTGGAGTAGAAAAACTCACATAGAAATCGAGCCTTCGAAACAGAAAGAGAGAAAGAGATACAGTTGCGTTTATTTTTTTCACTGCGTTGCATCATGTATGATAAGGTGTGCAGCGGTTAACAGGATAATGGTGATCAGCTAACTAGTAAGGGGAGGCATGGTGCAAGCCGGTCATTTCGGCGAGAGATCGGCAGAGACGGCGCCGGAAGCCGACTGCAAACAGCGGCTGGTGGCGTCCGGCGTGGTGGTGACGTCCGGTGGTAGGGCCGGTGAGGTGGGGGAAATAGTGGGTATTTTTTTGTTGTGTCTTTGTTTGTGTGGTGTGTGAAATGGATTGTAGTTATATTTATAGTGATAAAATGTAACAGCATTTTAATGGGTTTTAAAGAGAGTGTTATATTGTTTGATAGAATTTTATTGCTTGCATAAAAAGATTACACATTATGTTTTGTAACTTGGAATGTAACAGCCTTTTTAATGGCTTTTAAAGAGGGTGTTAAATTGTTTGGCAGAATTTTATTGGTTGCATAAAAAGATTGTACAACGTGCATAAGGATTTGCACTACTTAAGACTTCTTTTTATAGTAATTTTTTTTACTTAAAATTTTAAGTACTTCTAATTTTAGAAATTGGCTAAATGTTATATAAAGTAGTAGAGATTAGTAGTGAGATGATCATAAGACAATCATTCAAATTTAAAGTTTCGTAACTGACATGATATATTAACTTGTACAATATGTATATAAGTGTGTATTACTTAAATTAAAAAAAAAAAAAGATAGGTACCATAAGCTTTGTATTAGTTAAAATTAAGTTTTGTGCATTTAAGAGTTGTACTATAAGCTTTAAAATTTGTATTACTTAAAAATTTATATGTATTTAATGAGGAGAGAAGTACCTTTTTGCTTTATATGTAGTATAGATAGGTTGTTTTGTTTGTATCATGTATATTAATTGTACTTTGGAGTGATTGAGTATTTTAATAATAACATTAATTATAACATTAATTATATTTGTGCATTGGTGCATTAAGTAGTTGTATACATAGCATTAAAACAAAAAACAAAAAAAAAAAAAAATTTGTATTACTTAAAAAACATATATAATCGTTTTGTGCATCTAAAGGATTCGCACCATATATCTTTATGTTATGTGTTACATAAAATCAAATTTAGTTGCATTTAAGGATTGTACATACAGTTAATAAGTTGTATAACATAATTTTTTTAGTCATGCATTAATGGAATTGAAAGAGAGATAATAGATATTGGTTAGAGAGATATTTTTGTTTAATAGATGTTGTACATCATGCATTAAAATTTGTATACTTAAAAAATGTGCATTTAATGAATATAAAGGGATGCGTGCAGAATTTTGTTCTTTGCATAAGATGCTGTACATCATGCATTAAAATTTGTATTACTTAAAAATGTGCATTTAATGAAGAGAGAGATGTGTGCAGAATTTTGATCCTTGCATAAAATGTTGTACATCATGCATTAAAATTAGTATTACTTATGAAATGTGCATTTAATGTATTTAATTAGTTTATAGGTATACAAAATGTTTTATTATGTGTATTAATTTAATGTTAGAGACCATTTAATGGGTGAATGTAATATTTGTCGTATTATTGATTAGTACTATAAACTTTATAAGTGGTATTACTGAAATTTAGTTTTGTGCATTTTATTAAGATTGTTATATAGCTTTGTGAATTGTTATTTACTTAAAACATTAATGGAGACGAGGGGTTTTGCCTAATTTTTTTTATATGTAGTTTTGATTAAAATATATATTTATTTTTAGAAATTAAGAACGTTACATAAATAATTAAAAACGTAAACGTACGATATTAAAACATAAACATTCATAAACTATAAACTGTATCCTTGTGGAAAACCTTAATCAAGTTTCTCAATGTAATGTTAAGGATAAGGGCTGATGGTTTAGCGGATAAAATCACCGAAAACATTACAAGTTTAAAATTGGCTCAACGGTGGATAGAACTTTTCATAACCTCCCTTTGTAAGGACTTTGTGATGAAATGTACAAGAAATTGTACCGGAAGGATCTTTGAGTGTTACTCTTAGCTCACCTAGCGCATTTGACGTACAAGACTTGATTAATGTTACAACATTTTCAAGTTTTTCATTCTTGCAAAATGTTTTTATATCACCAAAACAACCACTTGTGATGCCCCATTCAGCATCTAGATATTGAATCACGCTAAGCCATGGGCCACGCGTAAAATGATCATCTTCACTCGCATCCTCGATTATTTTCCTAACATATGCATGTGTCGACATTACACACTCATGGCCACCTTCCCTAATCTCTATTATTTTACGGAGCTTCGCCGTTTGAAGAATACCCACATGACCGGGTATTATCCTAACCGCATTTTCACCACCAAATGGATGAATGGAAGACGTAGCACCATTCGTATCTTGTTGTAATGAAGAACCGCCAGCAATATGCTATCTTGAAGCTATGAATGGTGGGTTGTGGTATCGTTTTGTATTTCAATGAATGTTTTGTTAAGACATTTTATTAGTTAAAATGGTATTGTTGAGAGTATAAATGTAAAGTTATGTTTAAAAATAATGAAGGTAAGGGGTATTAATAGGTAAAAAATATGGTTGTAGGAAAAGTATTCGTTGGAAAAAATTATTCATTGTAGGTAATAATACAAATTCAAACAAACTAAATCTTCATTCATTTAAATAGAAATGCAAATTACAATACGAAATTTAGAAAACAATACGGAAACTAAAACACAAATTACACAACTACATGGCCAACCTTATTTCTATGACATCACGTGACAATGGTTGGCCATTAGGTGTAAAGAATTTAAGCTTTTACATTTATTTGAAGTTGCTAATGAATTCTTGCTTCGAAGCAATTATTCCCTAGCCAACATCATGTTATTTGTGTTTTTCATATTTGCTCCCGACATCCTTTCTATAATGTATCGACCGTGGTCGACAAAGGGACGATCTGGCTGCGAACCCAACCTGATTATTTCAGGCCTACATCTATGGATTTGATTTGCAAAGCGATGCATCAAGTTCAACATGTGTTTCACCAGTGCGGCCTCAATATCAAATTCTTCTCGTAGTTGCATAAGGATAGTTAGTCTCGCATTATTTGGTTCAGTAGCCATAGTTTTTGAGATGGTATTGAGGAGAGTTTAAAAAGAAATAATGTTTATATAGAATGAGGGTAAGGGGTATTTATAGGGGGGAAATATGTTAGGGTAATTATATGTATCCGTTGCATAGATGTACACGTACGAAATCAAACAAACTAAATTTTCATTCATTTAAATAAAAATACAAATTACAAAAAGAAATTTATCAACATTACGGAAACTCAAACAAAATAGGCTTATTTGTATTTTGCATGCATCCAAATAATTTTACTATTGATTTGATCTTATATTTTTGCCGCCTTTCTAAACAAAGCATTATGCATATCGTAACTTTTTTAATATTTTTCTTTCAAAAAAGCTTCAATCAAAGCATGTTGTTCTTGCGGAATTTCATTGATTCTTGTTATGCTTTCTCGGATCATCATTAGTTGTGTTTGCGTGTGTCAAATTGCATGGTATGTTTTTAATCACTTGCTACTGAACGCTATCCTTCTCAATTAGTTCCTGAACACTAGCTTTGATTTCATCAACAGTATGTGGAAGTGAACAATCCATAAGATTTTTGGTTGATGGTAATTGTTTTCTGGTAAAGGGTATATAAAGAAGTTGAATGTTAAAGTTTAAAGGTATTTATAGGTAAATAAAATGGCAGTGAAGAAAGTTTTTATTTTATATAAAAGATATATAAGTTATATAGTAGGGGGCACATTTTCACAAAACCCAAAAAGCACTTTGCTCATCGTTGTGATATGTTTAGCCGCCTTGGTCATGCGTAATCGGGCACCACCGCAGCGGAGTGAAACGTGAGGAAGAGCCCTCATAGTCGCTCTCACGAATTCGATACATGACATAGGATATTTTCTTCCATCAGTTTCTTATTTAGTTAGTCTTAGACTACCCTTTATCTGTCCCGGCAAATAGCCGTTACTCACCTTCCAACTCATGCTACCTCAACTTCTTCTCCTTTTACATCCTAACTCCCTCTTACTTTTCATTCACATTGGTCACACCACCCTCACCTTTTAATAAAATACCTACTTTTTTCAAATATACTCTACAAAATACCCCCACATAAACTCACAAACCAAATAAATAATATAAATATCGCACAGTTACCAAGTGGGGAATAACTCACCATTGTGAGCTATTTTTTGCCATAGTCACCCGTTACACAAACACCCCCATAGTGATGCTCACTCGTGAGGTTATGTTTCAAGCACCACTAATACGGGTTAAGAGAGAAAATGATCATGATTGGTGGACGAGTGTGTGTGAATTAAGGTGTAATTAGTGTGTGTGTGTGTGTTTAAGGAGAGAAAAAGTATAAAACTTGTCTTTTGATTAGTGATATTGATAAACTAATCTTGACTACCTCCTCCTATTTATAGTCCGGAAGAAGGAGTACTTTTCTAACTTAACGCTTTTAGTCCATGTACTTATACAAGTACATTACAAGTAAATTATTTCTTATTTTTAATATTCTCCCCCTAAATGATCTACTTGAAAACTATCCTTATTATGTTTTTGATGACGACTTCTTCCTTATGCTTGAACACTTTATTTTAAAGTAGTTCATCATTCTCTTTTTCTTTGAAGATTGAAAACACTGAGAATTCTTGCATGAAAGCTGAGGACGACATTATAACACTTTCTTTGTCTTTGAAGGTATTAACTTACTTTGAATTTAAATCAGCCATTCTCAAAAGACTTTTGAATCTTGACTTATTTAGCAGCTTGAATCTTAAAAGCTTGTATGGATATCTTCAATCTTTAAATCTTGATGAATCTTTATCTTGAATGTAGATTTCATTAATGTTGTGACGAAAAGATCTTGAACAAGATTGATTATTGATTGAGCAATTTCTTGAGAAGACTTGAACATTAACTTTATCCTTGATCTCATATCTTTCTCCCCCAAAAATCACATATCTATATTTTGGATATTGAGGTAAGTGATCTTGATTATGAAGACTTTTTCTTGAATGATTTGTTGTTGAAGACGATGATGATATTGTTGAAGTAATCTTATGTAAATGTTGAACCGGCTATCTTGATTTATCTTTAAGCTTGATGAAGCACTACAACTTATTCCAAATACTTGATGATGTAACCTTGAAACATATCAATAAGAAAAGATTATAAAAAAAAATTCTCTCATTCTGTTTTTGCTTTCTCTTTTTTTTTTCAATCTTCACCAACAATATATATATATATATTTTCTCATTCTGTTTTTGCTTTCTCTCATTTTTTTAATCCTCAACAATCTTGAAGACAAACATATCTTCTCGATCAAACTATTTATCCTAATATGATTTTTTATTCTTAATTTCTTCATTAATATCTTCCCATGATTGTCAACCAAAATGATTTTGTCCAATATTTCTCTAAATTCCTCTTATATATTATCCCTATTACATTCTTGAATGTATCTCTTGATTTTCTTACTAAATTTTATGCTTATATCTTTTCCCCTCATGATGATTATGATCCATCGTGAGCATCATGACCATATAAGGGCAAAGATAAGTTTCGAGTTATGAATCACTTGGAGAATAACCCTTTAAAGTCTGTGAAATTGAAATTGAAAATCACAACTTTTCATTCAAAGAGTTAAACAATCTCCCTTTATTATCAAACATACTCCCCTAAAATAATCCATAAGCTCCCTCAAACCAACAATCTTGATCGCTATCATTCTCATGAAGGTTGAAAGGTAACCTTTGGCGTTATAAAATTCGTTGAAGATGTCATGCTTGTATAAGGTAGAAATGTTGTTATTGTATGTTGTAGAAGATGAATCGAGAAATAGTATCAAAGCAAGAACCATCTTCCACAATAAGCATGTAGTCGATGTATCACAAGATCATGCTTTAAAAATTTCCAAAGAGTTGTTTGAAAAATATAATCAAAACAATATCTTGATGATAAGGATGCGGAAATATGACTATAAAATCCAAAGAAGCATTGATCTCGTAAACTTAGGGTAAAACAACTATTCAATGATAAAATCAAAGAAATGTTGCTTTATGTTTTCGAAAATAAATTCCAAAGAAACACATAACACCTAGATCACATAGATTCCTAGTTAACACTTATTTGAATCATTAAGCAATCATTTTCAAATTAGTGACCTACGTTCAGCGTTGGCATGATATTAGCACTGCTAGGATTTCCATTTAGTCACTGCTAGGATTTCCATAGAGTTCAGGCTGTTTTTGGTGCTCAAGTTAGATTTCATAAGCTCTAATTTAGTCTAAGTATTAGTTTCAATAAGTTTAGGATTAGTTTTGTTAAGTTTAGTAGGTTGTTTAATCAAATGTTCAAGTCTGTTAGTTTAATTAGGTTTTCAAACTGCTTATTTGTAGTATGTCTTAAAAGTCCATTTGAGTAGTGATATTTGTGATCAAATTTGTTTCTAAAAGCATCATAATTTATCTGTTTTGAGTCATTAGCCCTTGAAAGCTTCTCTTAAAGATTTTAGCTTAAAACAGTTTAGTGTAGTTAAAGTGTGGTTTAGTTCTTAAAAGTCAGATTGTGCAGATCATTAGAGGTAAATTCATAGCTTAATTTAGGTTAAATCTTGTTGATTTTAGCTTAATATGATAAGTATTAAATTTGTTTCAAACTTTCAACTTGCTAAAATCATTTTTAAGTCTTTAATTTCAGTTGCAAAAAGCCATTGCATAACAAAAAGTCAAAAAAAAAATACTAGTGTAGTTTGTCATATGCATAATCCTTTTCTAGCTTATTTTCTAAATCAATCTTCCTAATTCCAGCTTATTTGTGTTTTTCAAGTGTCATTCTTAATCTGTTTTTAGCTTATTTGATCTGTTTTAACTTTTTGAGTCTTATGTTTAAGCTGCAATATGAGTCATTTTCTTCAAAAAGCCAAAATGAACAAGTAGGGTAAACTGTCATCTTAAGCTGCCATTTCTAGCTTATGTCCTTAGCTAAATTGTTGATTTTCCAGCTTATTTGTCTTATTTTAGTCTTAAACTTAATCTGTTTTCACTTTTTAGCTTTTACTTAGTGCTTATTTGTTCAATATCTTAGCTTAAAGTTTGTCTAAAGTGTATTTTGAGTCAACCTGTCTTTATGCTTTTAGGTGCTTATTAGCTTATGTCATTTGCTTAATTCTAGTTTTTATAGCTTATTAAGTTTAGGTTAGTAACGGTTTTAAGCTGATTTGTTTTTCATTTTGCTTATTAAGTCTCAAAAAGTCCAAACAGTTTTAGCTTATTATGTCAAAATCTCAAAAAGCAATCTGTCACCTTCTTTTGTCCTTATTCTAGCTTATTGTCAAGTTTTAGTAAAAGTTGTTTTGTAAAAGTTGCTTATCCTGGCTTATTTTGTAACTGGTTTGAAAAGAAAAATATATAAAAAATAAACTTTCAAAAAGGAAGTCATAGGGTTCAAACCTGTGACCTTCCCTTCACACACTCAACACCTCAACCAACGCGCCCTTAGGTCTTTTTTATTCTTCTTTTGCTTCATTTATTTCTTATACACTTTTAGTTTTAGCTTATTTTGCTTATTTGATTTTTCATAGCTTATTGGTTTATGCTTATTTAAACTTTTTCATTCGTAAACCTTCTTTTTAGCTTATAGTATTATTTGTAATTTTCTTGAAATTTAAGGATTAAGTTTAGTATTTTTAATTCAATTTTTAGTATTATTTAGTTTTAAAAATAGTTTTTAATTAGTTTTAAAATTCAAATTTTTTTTTTCGGTTATTAAAAATTAGTTTAAGTATTTTAGTTTAAGAAATTTGCATTTTGAGTTTTTAGAGTTTTATTTTGTAATTTTTAGTTAAATAGTTAGTTAATTTTAGTTATTAATTAGACTTTATTTGATTTAAATGTCGTTAGATTTTTAAGTTTCCTTAATTTCTAGTTTAGCGTGCCCAGGGGCGGAGCTAAGATTTTTAGATAAGGGATGCCGACCATGATTAACGTAAATTGAATATTCAAGCACGCGATTACGAACCGAAACAAGATTTTTAATTCATGCTTCGTTGGGAAAACGACTCGGGAACGATTTGATCTTTATCCTTTCCTAAGGGTAATTTTCTCATCAATACTTTCCGGAAATATATTTTATTAGTAATTAGCTTATTACTCTTCCACAAGAGTAATTTGCCTAATTGCTTATATTATATATATATAATATAATTGAAGAATCAAAATTTTGGCATCGCTGCCGGGGAAGTGGGTTACGATTATCGCATTGAAGTTTGAAGATTAGTGCAATGAAGTTCCTTCCCCGTGAAGTTATCGTTTTTTGTGAATATATATTTTACATTTCTTTATTAATTTTCATTTTCTTTTATATAAAACTAAAAATAAAAAATATTTTTTTTCTCGATTTATTTTTGTGGATTTATTAAAAAACACCAAAAATACTTTTCCTAAAGTATTTAAAATACCAAAAAAATTAAAAAAACCTCAAAATAAAATGTGTTGTCAATTGTTAAATCGGCTCACCTTTAGATTAAAAAACTATAAGAGAGGTATAAGGAGGGCTGATCCTACGAACTTCAACCCGAAAGGAGAAGGTTTTTAAAACGTTTCACGCTTACCCGCTCATCCGCTTCTTTGTAAGTTTTCTAAAGAGCTATCGTGAACCTTTGGCTATCGGTTCTATTATATATCTATATAATATATATATATATATATATATATATATATATATATATATATATATATATTTTATTATATAAGCTATTTCTATTATTTTGTTAGTGCATGCGCACCCGCTTTTCGTCGAATTTAATAGTTGAATCTTCCACGATTCCAAAGCGACGTAATCATAGACGTTCCAAGCAAATAGTCAAACCCGAGCTTCGTACTATTGTAGAGACTCCTGTTGCTACTATGGCGGATACGCGTACTATGTCGGAATTACTCCAAGCACCCACCGAGGGTTACGGAGATGCGATTGTTCTTCCTCCTATACTTGCGAAAATCTTGAGTTCTAAGTTGGTATTCAACTAGTCTTTGAGTCAATTTCATAGTTTTGAGAGGACGATCCCATTTCATATTCGTTGGTTTAACAAGATTACTTCTACGCTTAAGTACAAGAATGTTCCACATGAAGCTATCAAGTTAATGCTTTTCTCATTTTCTCTTGAGGGGGCAGCCCAGATTTGGCTTGAAAAAGAACCCCCTTGTTCTATCCATACATGGGAAGATCTCGTTTCTAAGTTTGTGAATTATTTCTTTCCTCCTTCGAAGACTACGAATCTCAAGAATGACATAACAAATTTTCAGCAAAGGTTTGATGAAACATTTAGTGAGGCATGGGACCGTTTTAAAGATCTCCTTCGTAAATGCCCACACCACGGTTTTTCAGAATTACATCAAATCGACACGTTTTATAATGCATTGACACAATCCGATCAAGATTCTCTAAATGCAGCAGCCAGTGGTAATCTTTTGGACCGTACTCCTCGAGATGCTTAGACTATTATTGAGAATAAGTCGAAAGTTCGTACATCAAGAAACAAAGCTGTTGTTTCAAAAGTGAGTGCTACTTCTTCTTCTACTCCCGCTTATCTACCGGAGATTACCGATCTTACTAAAGTCGTTAAAGCTATGCTTCTTCAAAACAAGACCCCTTCACCAGCTCCCATTAAAGCTATAGAATAAATTTATGTTACTTATGGTGGACCGCATCCTTACTATGAGTGTCTTGCTACCGAAGGCAACACTTTAATGTTTCTGCAGCCACAGGGACCAATAATCAAAGGAGTCCGGATACTGTTCTCAAGGAAAATAATTATCGTGGTGCAATTAAATAAGACACCCGTTTTCCTCACCGAATGTGAAAAAACATATTAGAAACCGATATAATCAAATCAGGATTACAATCAAAATCAACGAAATAACTTTAATCAAGGGAAACTTAATTTTCAAGCTCCGTTTAATCAAACTCAAGTTGGACGTTTGAATGATTTCTCGAATGACATGAAGACTAATGATTTTAATATGCGAGCTATGCAAAATTAAATAAACAATATGAAGGCAGAATTTAAGAATGAAGTCCAGACTACGATGAGGAATAACAGCAATGAGTTAAAGAATGATATAAAGAACATGATGTGCAGTTTTTTTCAAATGCAAAGTCCCTCGGGTTCAGGATCACTTCCTAGTAATACCATTGCTAACCCGAGAGGTGACTTGAAAGTCATTACTACCCGAAGTGATGTATCTTATGATGGACCTACGATTCTAGCTACTTCTTCACCACTTCCAAAGGAAGTGAAATGTGAACCAGAGGCGACAAAGGACAAGGTGCAAACTACAAGTTTAGGAAGTACCACACACGTCCAACCTCTGGTTGTCCATGTTCCTATTCCAGAGCCTGATGTTGCTCCAAAACCTAATCCTAAACCTTTGATACCTTATCCTTCAAGGCTTAACGACCAAAAGCTCTAAGAGAAAGCTAATAATCAAATGTTGAAGTTTCTTCAAATCTTTTAAATATTACGTTTCGACCTTAGCTTTACGGATGCTCTTCTTCATATGCCTAAGTTTGCTTCTACGTTTAAGAGTCTCCTTATTAATAAAGACAAATTATTTGAATTGGCAAATACCTCATTAAATGAGAATTGTTCGACGGTGCTCCTTAAAAAGTTGCCCAAAAAACTTGGAGACCCCAGCAAGTTTCTTATTCCTTGTGATTTTCCAGAGCTAGATGAATGCTTAGCCTTAGCCGATCTTGGCGCTAGCATCAACTTAATGCCTCTTTCCGTATGGAAGAAGCTTTCGCTCCCGGAACTTACCCCTACTCGCATGACTCTCGAGCTCGCAAACCGATTGGTTGCTTATCCAGTTGGAGTTGCTGAAGATGTCTTTGTGAAAGTAGGAAAG
>BQNB010110991.1:0-16612 GCA_026074375.1 Tanacetum coccineum
TCTAAGTTGTTTGCATCCATTTTTTTTTACTTCTATTTTGAAAACTAAAATTTATATTTTTTCCATAGAGAAATAAAGAAAACAACCGGTCGCATAAGTCACAAATGACACAAAACATGAGGCTACTATAAACAGTCATTTAATGTATTAATTTATATGACTTTGTTATTTTGGAAAAAAACTCAACCCTTCTTATTGTTAAACTTGGATCCGTCCCTGAATAACATCTGAGAATCTCCACAAAAGCCACCACATCACGTATCAAACTCCTTTAAGACCATCCTCCAAGTTCTTAGACATACAAATGTTATTAAACCATAAAAGCAACTCATCATAAGAACTTGTCTTTAGATCATCAAGCTCCTACCAACGCAACATCTTACTCCTCACTTGACGAGCCAAAGAACATGAGAACAAAAGATGAGACGTGGACTCTACTACTACGTTACATAAAAAGCAAACAATATAGGTAATTTCCAAACCCCTAAGAGAAAGATTCAATCGAGTTGGAAGTTTATCCATACGAACTCTTTAAGAGAACACATCTACCCTATTGGAATAACTTTCACCCATCACGTGGGCACGTCATCCACAAATAATAAATAATCGTCTACAAGATTACGAACAGATTTCACGGAGAATTCTCCCATAGCCTCTAAAGAGCAGTACCATCGATCATGCATTTGGGGTAAGATTATATCTGCAAGAAGAGAATGTAACTTGTTTTGCTGCTCTTCTTCGACTACACCCCTTGGAGAACGACGATAATAATAATCAATCGAATCATGTCGTATTTTATCAGCAATGGTAATTTACTTACAAGTTTCGAGAGCATATATCTCGGGAATTGATGCTTCAACGTCTTCTCCATCAACCATACTTTATCTCAAAAAAAGTATCTTTCCCATTTATGAAACGTCCCTTTCCCGACTTGACTAAAAATGCTAAAAATTAAAACTTTTCACGGAAACGACATGACCCAAATCTGACCTTATGTTACTCTTTTTTAAACTGACAACAATCTAATACAAATCAGCCCTTGAGAATAATTTTACATGAAACAAGACTCGATTACCTTTAAAACGACGGGTGGTACGACTTTTAACTCCTTACGGTTTAATTTATACAAAATAAAAAAGATACGACAAAAACCGACAAAAGTGGCTTGGCCGCGGGTTGGCCCCTTGCCCGACGACTACTGGGCCTCGGCCAGCCCACGACTGCCCAGTTGAGATCCCGGACCGGCGCTCGAAGGCCTCTGGCTTGCACAAACTCCCCCGGCTTGCCTTTTTTATCCTAAACTCGACTCCCGAAACTCGACATAATACAAGAACTTCCAGAATACATTTAGACATCATAATAAACCATTTTCATGACATTCATGGTCTCAACGACTCATGAAAACTTACTTTACAAAGTGACGGGTGTTTTGCCAAACACTGCTTTTGACCCACTTTACACATACCATATGAGCATAGTTCATTACTACATAAAATCCGGACTTGGAGACCTTCAAACCACATTCACATACCATTTAAGACACTTGGGGGTTCAACAGTGACTCAACTCGGTATTGAATACAAATATCATAGGTATACTCCAAGTACTTTCACAAGCCGAGCTTCCAATGCTAAGCTTAACTCAAGCTTTACCTTCTTCACTTAAGTACTAACAAAAACGGTTAAACAACTAAACTGTAAGCACAAAGCTTAGTAAGTAACCCACGATAATATATTACCATACATGACGTAATCAAATGCATACATATATCTTGTGGTCACTCAACTTAGCAATCCACATAATCATTAGCTTACTTTCCACAATAATTTCCATACAGTTGCATACAAGACTTCATAACCACAATAAGCATATCATCACATCAAAATTAATAGCCAAATACATACCTTGATTAGTCCCATAACTAAACCAAGAACACTCATTATCTAGAGCTTAAGTGGCCTAGTTTTTGCACCGTTCTAAGCCTTCTATACCTATACCTTATACACTTAACAATCAAACACAAGATCATTCACATATATTAACATATTATAAGCTGGTTAGTTATCTTGAATCTAATCTAATATACCAACAAGTTACCCTCATCGTCATTCCTTTCTTTCCTAGGTAAATAATCACCAACACATATTAACACCTCTGATTTACGTTATAATTAAAGGTGTTTTATCTCACCCATAACCATCACCAAATCCCTTTTTATCATTATATGATCATTCCATGATAATAACCCAAAATTACTCATTTTCCCTTAAATCATTTATTAGTCTTAAACCATTATCACAAACATCTCAATACTTATTTTAGAAACATAATTACCCAAAACTCTCAAATTTGGGTAATTGAACCCTAATTCATATTTCATCAAATAACTCAAAATATGATCACTTTTTGGATAGGAACATTAGCTAAGATGGAAGACTTGCACAAACACTCTTAATTGTTCATCTAAGAATCATCATAGTTTTGGTCTTCCCTCATTTTCTTTCTCTCTTTGTCGACACAACACAAAACCACCACTCTCTAGAATATTTTTGATAAAAGCATGTGATTTCTAGAAGTGACTAACTATAAGTTAGTTATGACTTTGGCTAATTGACACACTAGGCCCCTCAAGTATTTTTCCTTCTAAGTTGTGACACATTAAACTTTCTAAAACCATTTTTACAATATATATTAACTTATATTTTGACGATCAGGTTTGACTAACCAATCAAGTAACAGATTCGAACATATAAAAGTCATAGTCAAACTATCTAATGGCATTCTCGTAATAAAATACATAAAACTCGGTTTTGGGGTGTCATAATTTCCTACCTTTTTTCTAGCAAGATCCATAAAATCAATCCTTTTACTTTTAAGAGAAGTTATATCTCGAATGATATCTAACCAAGGGGAATATCTAGATGTATATCTGGAACAATCAAGAGCACCTTAAACGCCATGGATAGATTTAATGAACATGTACTATAAAGAAGAACCTCGAGAGATAAAGCGCAACACCCATTTAAACATCATCGCACGGTTTAAATCAAAGAAGCTAGACACTCCAAGACCACCCTTTTTCTTCGATGCCATAACTTTATTCCAACCAATCCACACCATTTTCCTATTTGAAAATTCAACTCCATTGAAAAAGTTTTTTGGAATCACTCCATATACTTAAGCACTCCTATGGGAACTTTGAAAATAGACATTTGATATAAAGGCATAGTGTTAATAACATATTTTAGCCATGTAAGCCGACCTCCAATCGAAAGAGTTTTAAGTTTCCATTTTGATAATCACAAAGACAATTTCCAAGTAACCTCGTCCTATAATTTAATTCCGGACATAGCACCACCCACTTTAACCCCATGGTAATTAAATGGAGATGTGAATGTAGAACAACCCACAATCTTCTACCTCCTCATAACGAACACCAATCCCCACACGCTTGCTTTTATGGAATTCATCTTAAGACCCAAAGCCATGAAAAACACCTCAAAACCTGGACAATTGTATTAATGTCTGAAGATTCACATTCTCCTACAGAAACTGCATTATCAGCATATAATAAATGGGTAATTGTCGTAGAATCGTCAGTGGTAACTCCATTTTATAGGTCTGTATTCAAAACTCTTCCAAAATAAAGATGCAAGCTTTCCATAACCAAAATGAATACAAAAAGGAGATAACAGATCTCCACATTTCAAACCTTTATGGAATTGGAACTCCGAGGCCGGGCGACCATTATCGAACCCAAACGAATTCAAAACATCATCTAAGTAATCACATCTCACTAAATAAAAGGCCTTCTCGAAATCAATCTTAAAAATTATAGTTTTTAACTTCTTACTTTAACACCACGAAAGAAGCTCATTTAAAATGAAAGGCCCATCAAGAATTTGACGATTAGCAACAAAGGCTGACTGAATTTCATTAATGAGATCCAAAATGATACAGCTCAATCTATTAACAAGATCTTGCCAATCATTTTATACACACTAGTAGTTAAACTTATCAGGTGAAAATATTTAACAAGTCTTGCATCATGAATCTTTGAAATGAAAGGTATAAAAAAGAATTGCAACTTATTGCAGTAGACAAAAAGAAGCTTGTAACTGCAACAACCACATCATGGCATATATTATTCCACTATCTACAAAAGAATTCGAATGTAAATCCATCAAGACCCGGTGATTTATTCGTGCCATAATCCCACACCGCACATCATAGGGACATGCCGTTCCAAATAAGTTACTTGTTCCAAAGACAACCTCTTTGAAAACTGAGAATCCCAATTGATTCGAAAATCATCTGCCCTGGAAAACCGATTAGCAAAATGATTTAGGAATTCGTTTTTCACCTTACATGGATCCACAAGCCACTCGCCATCCACTAAAACCTATGAATTGCATGTTGAAGTCTTTTGTTATTGAGAACTCCGTGGATATATTTAGAGTTTTCGTCACCTTCTAAAGATCATCGAATCTTAGCTTTTTAGCAATTTCCAAAGCTTTAATAGAGTTCAAATCATGAAGCTCCATTAACATAGTCATATGGTTTAAAATCTCTTCGTTACTTCTATCTTTTTTTTTTAACGGCAACTTTATTAAAAAAAACTAGCAAGGAGCTAGAAAGACATTACAAAGAAATAAGATAGGGGTTTTTTAACCAATACTCCCAAGAAAAAACCCTATTACATCTACCAGAACACCATAAAAAGGACCAAGAAACAATGTCATCAAAAATCGTCGAACGATTAGGAGGCGAAGCGTCAAAGACCAACTGATTTCGAAGCCTCCAAATCCGCCACCAAGCAACATAAAAAACACCTTCTAAAATAGACTTGAGACGGGAAGAAAGCCGAAAGGATAAGAACCAAGCATCCCAATCCGAGAAAGAACAAATCTCCTGCCAATCCAAATCCCACCAACGACAAATTTTACGAAGAACAACCCGAGCCACGTCACATCGAAAGAAAACATGCTGAACATCCTCCATAGCAGCATTACAAAGAGGACACAGATGGGAATCCAACAAAACACCTCTACGGCTAAGATTGACTCTAGTAGGTAACCTATCACGACGAGCACGCCAAGAAAAAACATTAACTTTAATAGGAATGAATTTTACCCATCTCGTTGCAACATCCGACGAAGGGAGAAACAAGTCATCAATAAAGTTTCTGATGACTTTAACCTTGAACTCTCCATCTCCCGACAAATCACAAGTCCACCTATCTTTGGAAGACGAGAGGACAACCGAGTTCATAATTGAAGAAAGGTCATCCCACTGCTGCCGCTCAGCTCCATCACGCACGTCCCGGCGAAAAGAAGCTGAGACCGAAGAAGCTCCCATTTTATTAGCCACCACAATCTCCTTATCCAATTCGAGAGCAAACAAACGGGGAAACTGAACACAAAGAGGGGCATCAGCTAACCATATATCATACCAAAAACTAGTACAAGACCCGTCCCCAATCCGCTTCTTACAATGCGAAGAAAAATCAAAACCAGAATCTTTCAAAGATTTTACTTCACGTAAAATAGAGCACCAAATCGAGGGTTGATCGGTCACATGAAGATCAAACTTTGAGCCATAAATCGCTTGAATAACTTTACACCATAAAGAGCCATCGCCAGAAATGAAGCGCCACACCCACTTCAACAAAAGAGCACGATTCAACGCGAAGAAACTTGAGACACCAAGACCACCGTTCAGTTTGGACGCTAAGACATTGTCCCAAGCTACCCACGAAATCTTTCTATCCGAAGAATCAACACCGTTGAAGAACTTACTACGGATAGATTCCATAGTCTTCAACACGCCTTTTGGAACCTTAAAGATTGACATATAATAAATTGGAGAGGCCCCAAGAACGGATTTAAGAAGGGTCAATCTGCCGCCTATGGAAAGGGTTTTAACCTTCCATTTAGATAACCGGGCTTGGAGTTTGTTCACCAAGCCAACCCAAGCCGACTTCCGAGACATACACTCCCCAACCGTCACACCAAGATAACGAAAAGGAGTGTTCAAAACAGCACACCCGATCCTATTCGCCGCCTGCACAACAACATTCTGAGAAACCCCGACACCCAAGACTTGGCTCTTAGCAATGTTGATCTTAAGACCCGACGCAAGATGGAAGCAATTAAGAACTTTAACAATATTATGTAAGTTCTGTTCGGACCACTCTCCAATGAACATGGCATCGTCAGCATAAAAAAGATGAGAAATATTAACCGAGCCATGCAATTGAAAACCTTTAAACAGCCCATCATCAACAACACGGGAGAAAGAGATATGTAACGACTCCATAATAAGAATGAAAAGATAAGGGGCCAACGGATCACCTTGTTTCAACCCACAACAAAAAGGGAACTCGGACGTTGGGCTACCATTAACCAATATGGAAGCCATGGAGGAAGTAAAAGTACCACGGATCCACCTACACCAATTCGGCCCAAACCCAAACGCATGAAGAATATCCAAGAGATAATCCCACCGAACCGAATCATACGCCTTAGCAAAATCAACCTTAAAAAACATAGCTTGCTTCTTTTTTCTCTTACACCAGTTTAACATCTCATTTAAGATAAAAGGACCGTCCAATATTTGTCTATTAGCAACAAAGGCCGATTGAGTCTCGGAAACTAAATCGGATATAACAGTAGCCAAACGATTAGCTAAGACTTTCGTGATCACCTTATAAACGCATCCAATCAAACTGATAGGCCGAAAATCATTAACGAACTTAGCATCATTAACTTTAGGAATTAAGGCGATGAAAGACGAGTTACACCCCCTTGGAAACGTACCAGACTTAAAAAAATAGTCGACCGCATCGCAAAAATCCGCTCCGACAAGACTCCAATACTTTCTAAAAAATTCAAACGTATAACCATCGGGGCCAGGAGACTTATTCTCGCCACAGTTCCAAACAGCCCTACGAATTTCGTCCCTCGATACTGCCCTATCCAGCTCATCCACCTGATCCGAAGATAACCGATTATGAAAAGGAGCATTAAGTTTGAGACGATCATGACACGGTTGCTGAAATCGAACTTCAAAGTGATTCTTAAATGCCTCCTTCACAATACTCGGATCAGTACACCAAGTGCCCTCAACGAAAACACCACGAATCGACAACTGAGACCTTTTCTTATTAATAATACCATGAAAGAATTTAGAATTCTCATCTCCTTCGATAGCCCATTTGATTTTAGATTTTTGAACCAGATCCTTAACCTCCAAAAGTTTAATATCTTGCAGCCGTCGGTTTAGATCCATCCGATTGAGAAGGATGTCATCAGAAACGTTTCCCCTTTCCAAGTCTTTATCAATAGAGATCAAATCATTCTGTAGGGAATTCTTTGCGTTATGAAGATGAAACTTTTTATCTTTAACCCATAAACGAATAATAGACTTAAGGTCTTGCAATTTCTTCTTGAACCTAACCATAGCATTGGAATCAGAATGCGAAAAAGACAACCACGCATGCTCCACCATCGAATCAAAACCCTCCATCCTTAACCAAGATTGATAGAACCGAAACGGAGTCGGACCAAAATCAGACGAAACTTCCCTCAAAAGAATAGGACGATGATCGGACAAGTGACGGTCAAGACACAAAGCTGAAATAGACGGATAAAGCGAGATAATACCTTCCGTAACAAGAAAGCGATCTAATTTACTCATTTTGGAGGCTGAGGGATGCGACCAAGTAAACGAGTACCCTTCCAACTTGACATCCACAAGACCAGAAGACACAATAAACCGATCAAAACACTGTGCACTAGAAGCATTGAAAGACGAACCAAGTCTTTCATCCATAGTCCGAACGTCATTAAAGTCACCCATTATAATAGCTTCGCCATTCCATCTCCGTACAAGATTAGATAAAAAATCCCAGAGAGCCCTTTTGCTACCAGGCTGTTGAGGAGCGTAAACCGCCACCAAAAGAATCTTGACATTACGAGGTAACCAGGTGCCGTAAATAGCTATAAAATTATCAGAAATAGTAGCGCCATCTTTCTTGAAGATAGAAGCCTCCCAAATACAAAGAATACCACCAGAATTCCCTAATGAGTCACTGGCAACAAAATCAAAGTTCGAATTTCCCCATAGGGACTTTACGTCCATATGAGAAATACAATCCATCTTTGTCTCTTGCAACGCTAAAAAATTGATCCTATGCTTATGATCCTAAAATTTTTATGATCTTGAAATTGTGAAAATTTAGTTTCTTATGTTTTTGTTTGGCTATCTTTGCAGAATTAATCGTAATATCATCAAGTGATGAAGAAATTGTGGTAATGGGTGTCTTAGACAATGATGATGATGTCGATGATGTCTATGATGATGATGATGATGATGATTTAGAGAGTGACAATGATAGTGATACATCCAGTGCTGAAGAACCACAACTTGTTTTAACTTTAGCATCGTCAACTTCCACACGTTACAAGAAAATTTTCATGATAGGATATGTATTTTTTTTCTTAGAGCTTCTAATGCACAAATTAAACAAGTTGCCAAGAAACCTATAAAAATTAAAGTTAAATTGATGAATTATATTCTTGGTTTAAGAGCTCCTAAGGCTCCAGATGTAGGATCTTCTAGGAAAAAGATGAAGTCTAACTAAGCTTTTCTATTTTATAGTTGTAGTTTGGTCTAAGAGCTCCTAGTTGTAGTTTGGTCTAAGAGCTACTAGTTGTAGTTTGAATTTTGATTAGTGCTAATAACAAGGTTCAAGTAATCCTGATAGACATTTCTTTTTTCTGTTTGTTCAATGATCCTCTTATGAATCTGTTTGCTTGTTTTGTAGGTTTTAGAAATAAAGTTAAGTCAAGTTGGAAATGCAGTGGAAGGATGTTTGTTTGTTAGAAACTTTGTTTGGATGTGTAACAACCCACAATTTTAGGTCATTTTACGTCAAAAAACTCAAACTATTTACTTTGAACTTTTACGCATTTACTTTTAATTTCAACCGTTAAGTTAAATCGCGTAAACCAAAAATTAACATATTCAAACTTAAACCGGCATCAAACAAATAAAAGTTTACATAAAACAAGTGTTATATAATTATTACGAAGATAATTTATAACTTTTCATATTTTATTTTTCTTTACGTTACGTAAAACGTTTACGTTTCGCGTTTTGAGATTTCGTGCACGCGTGTAAACTATACACCTTTACCAATACCCACAATATTTATATCCTATCAAAAATTATCATTTTTCATCCCATTTTATTTGTAAAAACCAGCCTCACTAGGATTTATACGTAAGATACATACAATTCCTATTTAAATCATAGCAAGTATCATGTATCAATAAATATCAAACTCAATCAACTTTCATCAACTCTTACCCAAACCCTTACAAGCCTACGTCTCCTTGATTTCATAAAGAAAATTAAGCTTGCGTTCCCTAGATATTTCCTAAACATTGTATATATACTCAACTAGCTCATACTTCTCATTTCAATCACTTACAAAATCACAAAACTCTCCCTTTTCTTCTTTAGCAAGCCACGGCTCAAAAACCTTATCAACAATTCCATTTGTTTTTCATTTTCTTGATATTACAAGTATACAAGTATGATCAAGGTTAATTTCTAAGGTGTTTTAAGGTGATTTCAAGTTTGGGTTTCAAGGATTAGGCTAGGGTTTCATCATTGAAAGTTAGGGTCTTTATAAGGTTTTGGGTTAAAAATTAAGGCCTAGTTCTTCTTTTGTGTTCATAAGCTTTGTAAGCATACCCTTTTCTCTTTAGATTTTCATACATTTTAATTATGTTCTTACATGTTTCTATACTTACATAATGTATTTATATACATGAACACAAAGATTATAAAGTTATATCACCAACTAGTAAACTTTTATAAACATTTACAAAGAAATCGAGAACACTGCTTACATATGATTATTAAACAAGTTGTCAAGTTTGTTATTCCTAATCTAGCTTAGTTGACTTTATAAGTTATTTCATTATATTGTGAAGTGTTGTATGAGATTATGTTAGTTTAGATTTATTGATTATGGAAGAGGTTGAAGTGGTTAGATTAGAGGTTATTGTTTTGTAAATATGAGGTTAAAATTATAGTTTTGAAGTGTATAAAATGCCCCAAAGGACAACTGAGTTTATACAGTAGGTTAGGGAATTTTTGACGAGTTAAAACCTTAAGAATGTGTTAGTACGTCTCAATGATTCTGTGCATATAAAGAAATTGAAAAACGGACGTAAAACGAAGAAGTTATGGTCAAAACTAGATTTGAAACAATACCGGCAAAAACAGTTTTCTGGCATAATCTGGCAGATTTATAATTTGTGATTTTAACCATTTTCCGATCCGAACCGGCTTAAGTATAAAACTACAAACTTGTTCAGAATGATTTTTCGGTAAAGTAATGCGTGTTTTGAAGCCCGAAAGTGTGAGACGGAAGAGTAATTCCTAATCAAACTTGGTATATTTTTCGGATAATGACATGAAAATTTCTGCACACTTTTTACAAGTGTAGGTTCCTGACATGAATAGTAAAACAGTGTTTTCAAACTTTTTAGGGTCCGTTTGGACTATAAAAACCTTAAGAAATAATATAGCATCACTTAGATAATATTTGTACGTGTTTTAAACTTTATAAATATTATTTTATAAATTAACTAGATTATATATTTATTGTCGTTATAAAAGTGGTAAACTTAACGAAATAATTATTTTGATTTATAAGCTAAGTCTAAAACTATTAGGTGGTGATATAACAATATAAAATATAGTGCATTGTCTATATTTTCGTACGTTATTCTAAATCGACCTATAATTAAATAGGTTGCATACCGGACATTTGCGACGACATTCCTAGTTGATTTATCTAGAAATCAATTCCATCACTTGAGGTGAGTCTCATAGCCCCTATTTTACTGGTTTTGAACTATTTTGGGGGAGAATACATGCTCTTTTGCAAACTTGTTTACATTATTGATTCCAAACTCGATTACATACTCATTTACAAACTCGTTTACATGCTCGTTTATTTTATAACACTGCGATTACTTTTCAAGACTTTGTGAGTTTATAGCCCCGCTTTCACTTGTTTTACAATTACTTTACAAATCTTGGGGTGAGATACATTGCTTGTTTTTACTTATGGACGCAAATACTTTACCTTCTTTCAAATGATTACGGATTTTGCCTAAGTAGCGATTGTTGGAGTATGCTCGTGTCATACTAAATAATTATACGGCTAGATACATGTGAGTCTATGGGGTCATACACATATACACCGAGGTATCACTTTATATATCGTGTTTATTGTATTTACGGTATATAAATAACCTTCTTAACACGGAATCAATATCGGGCCTCTAATAACTAAGTAGTGTACTTAGTTTACTGGACTTGGAAAGCAAATAGGAAGCCCACCAAGCCTAAAGGAGGGGTCGGCCTAAGGAAGGTTCAAGGAGAGGATAAGGTTGAGTTTTCTAGTCAAATATATGGTGGATATATCCTATTTATTGATAGATGACACACCAAAAACATTTCCCCTCTCCCTCTCCTTGGATATATACGACACAAGAATGGGATCCCACCTAGGGTTTTTCATTTTGTTCCTCAATCTTGAATCTTTATTATTCAAGGCTTGATTGCAAGATTACAGGTTTAAGGACTAGCATCCAAGAGGTATACGGTGAAGTGTAGTGTGGATATTCATAGAGGTGATCTACTTTGGTCACTTGGTTTATTGGATAGATCGTGTACAAAAGAAGGTTGTTCTTTGATTCTACCGATCACGCTGTAGAGGTAATAATCGTTGTTTTTATTTTGATTGATCATATGACTCTATGGATCCGTTGATTGGTGATTTATCCACTGCGTTTAATTGTTAATAATAGGTTATTTCATTGTTAAATCACCTTCAGTGGTATCAGAGCCATCATATGATGTCATATGATCATCTTGTATGCGTAAAAATAGCTAAAACCGCGTGTTTTTTATGGATTCAAAAGGATAATTTTAAAACAGCCCATAGGGCTTATTTTTTGAAATTAATTCGACCCATATAGGGTCTTATGATCTGTGAATTTTGATCCCATAGCCATTTGTTATGCATACTTTAATTGGTTTTGTTATCGGGTACGTGTAAAAGGGCCTAAATCGTGTGTTTTGGAACGATTCTTGAATCGGTTTTAAATCATCCCCTCGCGCATTATTTTGTAAAATAATATGATTGTTATAAGGTCTTTAATACAGTACCAAGTGATTCTTAAACCATTGGTTACACGTACCAATCGGGGTTTTAATTATAGTTAATTTATTTCTTTGATTCGTTGGCTAACAATTTATTTCTTGTTAATTATTTTGTTTCATGGCAAATACATGCATGTTTGGCCATGGACTTAGCCAACACCTTGTTAATACATGATATTATGGTATTATTATGTTTCGTATACAAAGCCGATGAAAACCATGACCACTTGTGAATTGATTCGCTAGTTATTGCATTTAATTTCAGTTTTTGGGTTTGCCATTGTTTGGGTATTTTATAGTAGTTAGATGATATGATAAATGTATTCAATTATCAAATTATTATAACCGTTGTTTGGATTCGAATGACGCAAGAGTTAAAGGCATAAAGTCAAATTTGGAGCTACTGGAGTGATTTCCACTAAAAATAGATTTACCAGAGTTCTATAAGGAGTTAGAGGCTGAATTTTTTTGATCAGGTGCAAAACGCATGGGGCTACAACTTCTTCAACTGGAGCTCAGATTGGGGAAGAGTCCTTCTAGAAGTTTCAGACCCGTGAAGTCAGCTAAAATTTTATTGCAGTTTTGGGCTTCAAGTTCATTTAAGGTTTCACTTGCTCATGATGATTCTTGGAGCAAGTGGGAGTCCTCTTTGTGGTTGTGTGGTTAACCCTTAGTTGACTTCTTAATTCTCGTGATGGCTCACGAGACCAAGCATAGGTTTTTCATCAGTTGAGGCTTTGCATACTTTTGGTTATCTTTGTTTGTTTGCTTTTATATATGTTTGAAATGTATATAACTTGCAAATGTTTTTATAAAACTAAAAATAAAACACAAACCAATTTTAGAAACTAAATCTTTGATTTAGTTTAAAGTTTAAATATGATTTGAAACTAAACACTTGTTTTTATATAAATAACACTAAATAAATGTTATGATTGTTATTTAATTTATGTATTGTTCAAACTAATATTTATTCCACCTAGGTTATATATTAGTCATGAAAATGAACAACTTGACACACATAAATGATATAAAACAAGTATTAGACTTAAGTTAAAAATAGCTTTTTAACTTGTGCTACGAAGAATGAATGCATGCTTCCTCGTACACACTTTTTGATCATGTATTTATCAAAAATAATACCCGTCAAATTTAAGTCATGTCGTCCAATTGGTTGAGAACACTTGCATTTGCTCTTCACTCTGCGTGAGACGTAGGTGAATTGTAACCCAAGGTGATTATTCTCTATGCGTGAGACCTAGATATATTCTCACATGTTCTCGCATTGGATGACTTAATCGAGTTAAGCAGGTGAGACCTTGGCTCGAGGCAAGGATGGGACTAAACATGCCAGCTTGACATTGTTTCTTCGGTTACAAATGTCATGAGTCCCATATGGTCTAAGAATTGCACAGGTTTTTACAATTGGTGAACGTCACCTACCTATTGAATCTATCATTGCTAGCAGATCAACTGATGTGATGGTGGAACCTCAATGAGGATCTTAGCCTTTCGTAAAATTAATTGTTTTATATAAACTTGGGTAGTTAATTTTAAAAGGATTAATTATCGAAAATACTAAAATTGAACTTTGTAATTTCTATTAATGACATTATGCAACACAAATCGTAAACAAAAGTTTGCTTCCTTTCTTTGTTAGAGGAAGCCAAACTAAGTCTCATTTCCTTGTAAGAAAGAGACTTATTCCTATCCTTTCTACTTGTATGAGAAAGCTATAATAGGAACACTTGAATTTTGGAATTCTAATCAAACTCAAAGCACACTTAGTAGTTTTCCTTAACTCAATATTTTTCCTAAGATTCTACACACCTTTGAGATAATGTAGAGGGAGGAATTACATGCAAAACTTTCAAGTTAAAGAATGGAATTGATGGCTAGTCCACCATATATATAGTAGAACTTGATGCATTTCCTTGAATATCTAAGTACATGTTTACTAGTCCGTGAGGCTCATATTAGTAATAATGTGCAGATATTCAAAGAGTAGAAAAGTAAATAAATTGCTATTTGCACTTCATTGGCATACACACACATTTAATGTTGTCTTATCCAGTGGGAGCAATGCATTTTACTACTGATATAGATGCACATGTAATGTTGTCTAAATTTCAGTGGGGACCTTATGACTTATCTACCTTGTAAGTGACCCATTTTATTTTTAGCTTGTCTTGAAATAATAAATTACTTTTCCACATACGAAGCATCAATTTTATAAGAAATCATAGCATATACTTCTATTAAATAACTTGTCGTTTCTGATGTCGCTGCCTAAAATGTTATCTATACAATGTTTATGCATGATTGCTTATTAAACAATAAAGTTCTAGATATACTTATAATGCAAATGTGATTTTAGTTTTGACTTAAATACATTCATATCGGTGCCATTGTCATATTATTCATACAACCATAGGAAGCGTGTATAGACTCATAACCCACTAGTCTCAGGATCGTATCAGGTTCACAAGCTGTTATCAAGAGTCCTACGCAATATCATTGTGATATTTGCCAGAACATTCAGAGTGATACTCTTTAGTATTCACAATGACGAATGGAAATCCTTCCAGTGTCATCATCAAACAGCACTGCGGTAGGTGACTTGCGAGATTCTATATGAATCAAACTTGTGACAACTGGATATCGATTTGGTCCAGTAAATGAATTGACGGTTGATGAATTTTGATAAAAACATGACACTCTCGATGTGTTACAAAAACTCTTTAACGAGTGACACGTCGATTGATTTTCAAATCAATTTTCTCGTTTATCACTAACGTAAACCTGCAGGTCAAACGGTGGTAACGGCAACCTCAATCCCATTCAAATGCTCAATCTACGAAGACATACTATCTAGAAAGCTCAAGATTTAAAGACAAAGACTTCCGCTAACTCTGATTTGAAGCTTTCAAGATAATGCAAAAGTATGAGCATGTTGGTCAAAAACAAAAGATCGCAAGATGGCAAAGACGATAAAGACAATGACAAAGGCTCAAAGTCAAGATCGCAAAGCATGAAGGAACAAGTTTACAACAAATAACGAAGACAAAGACCAAGAACACTCGAGCTTAAACGACAAAAGCAATCTCACTGATCTCATGAAGGAGTGTCATCAATGAACTCACTTCGGGGGAGATTGTTAGCCTCAATTTTATTGAGTCAATAAAGGAAGCTCGTTCCCGTGTTCAAGACCTCACTTCGGGGGAGATTGTTAGCCTCAATTTATTGAGTCGAACAAGGAAGCTCGGTCACTCTACGATGGAGCTTCGGTCTTTAATTAGTTAATGTTGTAACAGGAAAATATCGGGAATCGGGCTCGATAGATAATCTAATATTGTATATGTTTCGGGTTTAATCCCAAACAAAACCCGAGCCCGGGTCCTAGTTAAATATCCCGCGCGTCACATTAAATGTGTAGGGGTATATATATATTTAGATATTTTCTAAATATCTAAATATATATATAGATATTTTCATTTTTAGAAAATATCTTTTTCATAAAATCTAATTTCTTTTCCATCTAAAAACTCTCTCATCTCTCTCTTCTCTCTCATTTCGTCTCTCTCTCTTCTCTTTTTTCTTGAATCGTGGTTCGGGTTATGAAGTGAAGTGTTAAATCGGTTCCTACAATTGGTATCAATCGCCTCGGGTGGATTTCGTGGTTTTTTTTGTTGTGATAAGCTTATACGGATTCGGCAGTTTCGTTGGGTTATTTGTGGCACTCGGTAAGCATTTATATTTCGTGGCTCATTTTGGGTGTTGCAAAACGTTGGCAACGAACGAGTGAAAAAAAAAAGAGCGGAAATTTTCGTGAAGAACGATCGAACGAGCGAAAAACAAGCGATCGAACGAGTGGAAATCGCAAGGATCGAACGAGTGACAAATCGCAGCGATCGAACGAGCGAAAAACAAGCGATCGAACGAGTGCAAAATCGTATCAACCGAACGAGCGAAAAAGTTGTACCGATCGAACGAGTGGAAATCGTGTACGATCGAACGAGCGACAAAAGTTTGGATCGAACGAGCGGACTCGCACAAGCGATCGAACGAGCGGACTCGAACAAGCGATCGAACGAGCGGACTCGAACAAGCGATCGAACGAGTGATCGAACTAGCGATCGAACGAGCGGATCGAACGAAGCGATCGAACGAGAGGATCGATCGAGCAAATTTTTTTTGGACCGAACGAATTTTTTTTTGACATTTTGTGTGACGAAAAGGGTTTCAGTAAAACGGCCATAACTTTTGATCCGTAACTCCGTTACAGGCCCGTGAGCTCTCAAATCGAAGAGAAAAACGTGACGGATCACGCTGTAACCATCCTTTGGCAGGTTAAGGATTTTTC
>BQNB010110992.1:0-22443 GCA_026074375.1 Tanacetum coccineum
TAAACAAACCTGCGTTTTATCGGATTATTCATGGTTGATACGTTTTCCTTACATTAGTTCTCGACTGTTCCTCTTTCGTTTGCTTGTCTTCTTGTGTGTCTTTATTGCTTTACTTGTCATCAAAACCTTAGGTTAGATACACAAAACCGTGCCAGTCTCTCAGGCTGAAACCCCCCTTTTGCATTAGTTTTAAGTTTAACTTAGATAACTAAAATACTGATATAATTAGGATTAACGCTCTCACTCTTAGTGATCGACACCTTACTTACCACGAAACTTCATCTGACCAGGTACACTTCCCGTTAAAGTGTTGTTTTTAGGTATAGTCGGCATAAAATAAATAGTAAAACTTGATACTTAAATAACACCTACACTACAACACATCACCCTCGATATATGCCTCCAAGACTATGGGAGAGTTGACTAGCCGGTACCTTGGTACGGAAGGAAACAATATCTCGTTGTCCATCCATTGCTCTATCTTCTCGTACGGCCTCTTTTTGTAGACCATTCCTATGGTTCTTTAATTTCTTTGGTCAAGAGCGACGTTTTTCACCAAGGCCTCTAGGGTAGGTAGGCGCTTCTTTTCATCGGACTCTCCCTTACATGTATGTCCGGTGTTTCCTAGACCTTTGTGTTTCTTTTTTCCGTGAGTGTTTTTTCCCCACGAGCGTTTTGGTGGAGTGTCCCCTATCACGCTTCCCTTTAGGAACTTTTGATAGCCTTAGATTTTCTACGGTATGGGTCGATAGTGGGGAGGCTAAAGTTAAATGGAGGGACGAGGGAGGTTCTTCCAGAGTACCTATTTTCTCATCCCGCCCTCTGACCTTTACATCCCCCATCCCCTTCAACTAAGAGCTCTCCATAGGTCAACCTTATTCTAGATTTGGTAGATTGGCATAAAGAGTCCTACGGATGGCGCCAATGTTGAATCAAATTTACGTGGGCCGCTTAGGCTTGACAAATGGGCTTCGAACCTCAAGGTTGTCTGGTTCAGCTTGGCTCATTCGGAGGTAACTCGTTTGTACCCTAGCTGAAATTAAGAATGAACACCATTAGCTCGCCTCAGGTTTTTAATCTGAGACCAACTCTGGCGTATGGATGAGTATAGTTGGTATAAGATAATTATGAAGAGAATAGAGAGAGAAAGTGTGGTTCGAAGTAGGTATGTTCTCCCTTTTTGGATGAATGATCCTCAACTATTTATACTACTCATATCCTTAACTGACGACACGGAGGACCATGGTTGTCGCTACCTCCAGCGGGAAGACCGTTGACCTCGTCTTTCCGCTGTCTTCGCTTGTCTAATTGTCGTACTGTACTAGACCGTGGTTGTGGTTCTCTTGTCGTGTTCCTTCATACACTGCTATTGTACTTTGTCTAACTAATGATAGGGCCACCAACTCTGGACTTAATCTATCCTCTGACGCTTCAGTTTCTCCGGAGTGCTATTCCAGCCTCTAGCATATTTGTATTACAAGGACGAGCTAAGCGTACTTGGCTTTTTCGGGGCATCCGGAGAAGACTATACCTCATGAGGTAGTGTGTTGAGAATTTGATATGACCCTAAGGTAGAGGTACCAAGCCTTGACACACATCTAGTTAAAAAAAATTGTCTACTTGATTGTGTGACACAATGAACTCAAACTGATTAAGCTTGTCAACTAGAAACCGAATGACATGATTAATTGATTATGAATAAAACCCAACATAAGTTGTATTATTCCTAAGACGACCTTGTGATAGGGACATACTTTATAAGTTTATATTTTTTCTAATTGATTTTTTTTGTCTTTATAATGAAGTTAGAAGTCACCAGGAAACATATATGGTTATGGTTTTGTCAATTAGAGGACATCGTACCTTTTATTTGATCCATAAAGCCTTGCGACTTTACTCTTAAAATTAGATGTTTTTAAAAAATTTAAATAGCGGACCAAAAGGATGGATATGCTAAATTATTCATCTACCAACGATAAATTTTAATGATATTAACAACAAACAAAAAATAATGTTTAAAGACTAAAAATATACGTGAGGATATTATGAACTAAATTAAGAACTTGTCAACCAAAAATAAAATAACATGATAAAAAAACCAAACATATGTGTTCCTCCGATGACTTTTATTACATTGACATTCTCAAAGAATGCTTCAAATTTATGCTCTTCCTCAGTAATAATATTAAAGGATAAATATAAATATTACCCTTTTTTTAATTATACAAAAACTAAGCATGATAGCTTGGTAGTAAGGTCATTATTGAATTAATAGGAACATTAATGTGAGAAGCCAAGGAACGTAAATCTTTCGAATGAATATTTCTTTTTACTCGTGTAACTTTGATATTTACACAAAACTTACTGTGTTTAGACAATTATACTAAAAATATTGTTCTAGTCAACAATTGTTATAAACAAGGAAAAGAACCCGCGCGTTGCGGCGGGACTAATTTTTTCCCGAATAATATTTTTTTTTACGTTTCGGGGGGTTTTTTTGGACTATGCGTTATGGCGGGGCTAATTTTTAATATTTTCTTTTTTTTATGATTCGGGGAAAAAAAAATTGCGTTGGGACGGGCTAATTTTTTCCCGAATATTTTCTTTTTTTGGGACGGTTTTGTTAATTTTTTTACGGGATTTTTTTTGTAAGAAAATCGTAAATAGTTAAAAGTTGAGGGACCGTTTTGTATTTTTTTTTTACTTTGGGCCACATTTTATGCGAATTTTAGGCTAGTTTGTCGACAAATGTGTATATTTGTAAAAAAATAAATTTATATGGCTTATGTGTTGGGCCTCATGTTTAAAGTGTTGTTTTTTTTGTTGCTATATGGGTTTTTTTTTTAATATAATGGGTTGTACGTTTGTGACAATATCGGTTATTTTAAAGTTATTAGGTATCGAAGATGTTTTCGCGGGTATTTTTTTTATCTGAATAAATCAGAACTTTTGTAAATTTTTTTTAACTCCTACTTTGTGCATACAAATTATATAAAAACAAAAAACAAAATTGGGCTGGCCCAAAATGGGGCAGCCCGTTACTGTAGCACACACTCAAAAACGACGGCGTATCCTTTAGTGAATGTGTATATTATTAATATTCTATTTATTATGGGGCTATACACATTCCGTAACGGTTATAAACAACATTGATTAGAGGCTTTATGTATATATGGACTTGTATGTACTTGAAATTAGATCAAGCTCAATGGAATACATATGTAATGATTCTCTCTACTTTCTTCTTTCATATATCGATTATGTGTGTTGCTATTTGTTGTCCTTAGTTGCTATTAGGCTGTTCTTTTACAACACATTATCAGCACAAATTCAGACTCTAAATAAAAAAAAGAGACGACAAGTGAAAAGGAAGAAAAATCCGATCCATTTTCATGTGAGGTCACGGTTTAAGGTTTTACCCTTTTCCATTCGCAGGGTAAGAATATTATTCTTAAACTATATGTATTTGTATTGCATAAACATAATAATGATTACTTTTAAAAAAAATACGTTTGCCTGAAGTTGGTATAATTAAAAAAATAAAAAAACACTTGTGCATGGATTGCCTTATTGTAAATTATACGTTGTGACTTTGAGATACATTATTCCTAACAAAAATGAGTATGGTTGAAGCATTTCTGTGATCAGTAGCGGAGCTTGGTGACATTTTGTGGGAGGGCCAAAACAATATTTTTATAATTTATAAGGGCCGATTTGTAATACATATATTTTTTCATATTAAAATACACTAAAAAATACACTATGAGCCAAAGCTGTGGGAGGGCCACAACCCCCTCCAAGCTCTTCATAGCTCCGCCTATGTCTGTGATCATATTTTTAGTTTAAATTTGAAATGATATGTACCAATACCAGTACATAGAAGATGGTTATACAACTTGCGTACACAAGGAGTTTTATTATTATTTTTTTAACAGTTTGTAAATCATGAATGTAGTTATTCTCTAGTATATGGTTTTACTTGGATCGTCTACTTTGTAAAATCTCAATTCCAATATGCTCGGCTGCCCATCGTGTGGTTAATCAGTAATCACACGTGCATCAAATAAGCTGCGTTTTAATGTTTTCTGATAACCAAATAAACTCTGTTAAAAAAAAACCAAATAAACATTTGTGTGTATACTATTACACTTTATATATTTGACATTATCAACAAAAAGAATCAAATAATACAACATTTTGTTATTTTTTTATATAAAATCCTCAAGATCTGAACCAAAAGATATCATAACCTCACGTTTATTTATTATATAATCTCACGTTTTATTACAACGAGGTTTTTATACCCGTGCGTTGCACCGGGCTTGTTTTTGTGTAAAGTCTTTTGGTTAATTATGTGAAATCTATCTAACATTAAATAATAACAAATGTATTGTTTTAATTGATGTATTACATAAACTAATAAGCTAACTTCACCACTCAAACTACAATATGAACTCCATCTTTTATATTAATGTCATGCATGTAAAATACAAGTGTGTCAAATATATTACACACTATCTTCATAGATGTTAGAATATATATATGCTTATATATTTTAAGATATACATGAATGCTACATAAAGAAAATATAAAATTGTCTTGAGGAACGAAGTTCAGTATTAATGATACATTATATTCTTTTGTATCTTTCTCGACATGCATTATACAAAGATTAGTGACAACTAATCAATCCCACAACATAAGTTTATGGGCCATAATTCTAATGTTTGTTGGCATGACCGTTGCAACCAGCCCGGGTTATTAATGATGCGAAAAACTATCGAAGAATAAGATTCTTCAATCTAATGTTGTTATCTCTCAAAAGAAGTTAATTTAGTCATCTATCAACTAGATTGAGGACTTAATCCCTCAATTTTCTAGAAAGAAAACAAGTGGATATATGTAGGCACACAAATCCATTGTATGAACCATTTAGTGTTTAAAATCGATGCATCGCCTAAATGGTCATCAAATTGCAACCTCTAGTTTGCATGATTAATAGCTCAATATGAACCTTAGATCTATGCTGCGTAAGCGCTATGAAATTATGGCTTCGAAGTAGCAGTTTAAGACACAAGGGTGAGCGGTGTGGAGCTTATGCACGTATAAATTGCTTCTTAGGTTGCAACGCGATAGAGGCTTGCTTGCTTAGTTAGCTTAGCTTTCTAGCGAGTTTTTTGATATAGGTATCTATCTATTACTCTACATGTCCCATTAGATTGTCCTGCCTCTCTTTTATAGCTTTCAGCCTCACTTAGATTCTCTGTTGAATCGGTTTGTGCTCTTGCAAGCTTATCCTCTTATGGTTTTAAATCCGCCATGGTAAGCATTTCATCATGAATATTCGATGAATTACTTCTAAATTTTTAATGATATTGAGAGAAAAGCTCTTTGTTGTTGTATGGGGCCATACTATAATATACACAAAAACATTAGCATCATGTCAACATGTTATTATAAATCCTCGATTTATAATTGATTTTTGGTTATAAACCAAACACAACCTATTTCAATTTTTTGTGTGCATTATATACTTAAATTACTCCACCTAAATGCACAAATATAGGATATAAAATAAGGATAATTCCTTCAGAGAGAGAGTAAAAGTAGCTGTAAATTCAGAATGAATAATCATATTATATTGATCCTCGAAAGAAATTATGTGAATATATTATTCAATTAATAATCAAATAACCATACATATACATTTGCTAAAAACAAAATTTCAGCTACTCATGCTCCGATTAGATGTCATCCCTTAAGGACACTATTTTATTATGACATACCTCAAGCATACTAGACTAATCGATTCTAAATAAAATCCTCGATGAAAAATATGGAGCATGAAAACAAGATGGTTGGTCGAGGTATAAAAGACCACATGATGTCTCATAATGAGACACTAGACATGAAGGTTCAAAAGAACCTCAGATAGCTAATGAGATCTCAATAAATTATATCTTGTCTAGAATCATATGGAATTGAAACAAATGACGTTGATACTTTTGTTTACATATAATATAGCGCTTGTTATTATGTATAATCAGGATCACAAATCATTATTATCCAAAAATGCGCTCAACGAAATGTTTGGCCAACATCAAAAGACGCAATCTCTTGAAAATATAAAAAGTATCAGGACGCGAAGTTCATACACGTCAATGTGTAAAATCTATTGGATAGACATCGGTCTTTGTGCGAAACCAAAATAAGAGTTCTAAATTTATGTGCTTTAAGACATGAATTGTGGATTAAATAAATTCACAAAAACATGAAGTTGATTATTAAGAGACATATTGTCTCGAGGTGGATGTAAACAACTTATTGAGGCAAGCAATATAGAAGTATTTAATTCGCCCTAATGAGCTATATAAGAGCTCTCATATTCATAAAAGATCTATAATGCCTCAATTTGTCACACCCCGACTACGGCGAAAACACGAGGCGTGATAGAGGATTGATCATCATAACACAAAGCGTCAATATAGAGAAAACTAACATGCATTAAAACAAGTGTTACAATATCCTCCGAAAACAAGTATGGAACTTGTGTCAAAACGGGTTGAACCACATCACATAGTCTAAAATTATTACAATCAACACGTCACAACAGAGGGATACAAGTCTAAAGGAATCCAAAAGCTAAACTTAAACAAAATTCCCAAATGCAAGTCTTTCAAGATAAGATCCATGAAGGATGCTCTTAGGTCTGCTAAAGTCTACTATCTGATTTCACTAATCATTCATAATACCTAAAATGATACTCGAAAGGGTCAACATTAAGTTGGTGAGCTTGTAGGTTTAGAAGTAAACCCAGTTGTTTTGCCAGAATATAAGAGTGGACAGTTGTGCAATATGAAAGCATAATGCATACATTAGGATTTAAATTATCAACACATCAACACATCATACCAAGGTATCCCAACCCAAATCAACAAATCAATAGAATCCCCGCGCACTTATAGTCCTCCGGACCTATTGCCTACTAGCTGGAGCTACACAATCGGTTAAATAATGTGGTGCAGAAATTCACATTGGAACTTCGCATAAATAGATTTCATAGTATTTACATAGCATTCATATAGTGTTCGCATAGCATTCACGTAGTGTTTGCATAGCATTTATATAGTGTTTACATAGCATTCATACACGCAATCATAGGCACATAGCATTGTCCAAAAGAAATAAAAAGTTTTTGCACAGTAGTAAAAGTAGTTGAAATAGATTTTGAGTATCATTTTCAGTTCCTTCTAGTTAAATATGTGCTGAAGACTCTTGTGGTTGGTGTATATAACACTCTTCATCCCATACAGGTAGTGCCTCTAGATCTTAAGGGCAAATACAACTGCACCCAATTCCAAATTGTGGGTAGTGTAATTCTTCTCATGAATCTTCAACTATTTAGAGGCATACGTGATTACCTTACCCCTCTGCATTAGCACACAACCTAATCCTAGACTTGACGCATTGCAGTATACTATAAAGTCTTCTGGTCCATCGGGGAGAGCTAGAACAGGTGCATTACATAACTTATCCTTCAAGATATAAAATGCGTCCTCTTGTTCCTCACCCTAATCATAGGTCTTATTCTTCTGAGTCAAGATGGTAAGTGGTTTAGCGATCTTGGAGAAATTCTTAATGAATCAACGGTAATATCTTGCTAATCTAAAAATGAACAAACTTCGGATGAAGTTCTAGGGACTTCCCAATTCTTAACAGCTTCAATCTTACTGGGGTCTACATGTATGCCATCACCGTTAATTACATGCCCAAGGAACTATACCTCTTGCAACCAGAATTCACACTTAGAGAATTTTGCGTACAGTTTCTCCTTCTTGAGCAATTCTAATATTAACCCTAGATGTGTTTCATGTTCTTCCTTTGTCTTAGAGTAGATCAATATGTCATCTATGAACACTATCACAAACTTGTCTAGGTACGGTCTACATACTCGGTTCATCATATCCATGAATACCGCTGGTGCATTCGTCAAACCAAAGGGCATTACAGTAAACTTGAAATGTCCATATCGAGTTCTAAATGTAGTCTTTGGAATGTCGTCCTCGTGCACTCTCAGCTGATGGTATCTGGACCGAAGGTCTATCTTAGAGAAATACTGTGATCCTTGCAGTGGATCAAATAGGTCGTCTATCCTAGGGAGTGGATAACGGTTCTTGATGGTCAACTTATTTAACTCTCTATAATCGATACACATCCTAAATGAACCATCCTTCTTCTTGACGAATAATACTGGTGCCCCCCATGGCGATGAACTTGGTTCAATGAAACCCTTGTCCTGGAGTTCTCTGAGTTGACTTGATAACTCCTCCATTTCAGAAGGCGCCAAACGATAGGGAGACTTAACGACAGGCATTGCTCCTGGGATTAAGTCGATACGAAACTCGAATTCTTGGGAAGGTGGTAATCCTGATAGGTCGTCAGGAAATGCCTTAGGAAAACTCCTAACTACAACAATGTCTTTCAGTTTTTGCTCTTCGGTCTTTGCACTCATGAGGTATCTCACCTTCTCTTCTGGTTTTTCTCCTAAGACTATAAGCATTGCACCGTATGGTAGTGGAATCCTAACTACCCTCTCGTAGAAAAGGATTTCGGCCTTGTGCCAGGACAACCATTCCATCCCTACAATTACATCAAAACTTCCGTGTCCAAACGGTATCAAGGCGATGTTGAATGTATGACCTTCTATCTCTAGTTTACAATCGCGTATAACCTTATTGATTTCTACTAGTTGCCCGCTGGCTATTTCGATCTCATAGCTAAAACCTAGGTCACTGGGCTCTATGTCTAACAGATGTATGAAAGTAGTGGAAACAAAGCTATAGTCGGCACCGAAATCAAAGAGTGTTGTAGCATAATGGTTGTTTAGAGTGAACGTACCCGTCACAATGTTCGGGTCCTAGCGAGCTTCCTCTGCTCCCATCATGAATGCTCCTCCACATGTCTGATTGCTATTTTTTCCACGACCTTGACCTCCCTCAATAGCCATAGTTTGATTTTGACGGTTTCCTCTTGGTCTTGGTGCTCGATTTAACCTAGGGCATGTTGCCTTGTAGTGATCAGTACCACCACACTTAAAGCACGCCCATCGAGTAGTTGTCGGGTTTCTAGCATTCACTGGAGTTACCATCCTAGGCCCCACCCTATAATCCTTGGCAAAGTGCCCTAATCGATTTCAATTCGTACACTTATGACAAGGCATCTCAGGGTTATGGTGAAAGCTGCAGTTTGTACACTTGGGTGCCGTACCCGTGTACTCCTTCCTAATAGGGTTAGTGACTGTAGAAAATGCCCTCCCAGTCCTAGATCTCTTGTTGTCATCCCTAACATTTCTATCCCTACTCAATTCCCTACCATTTCCTCTCTTCTTAGTAAACTTCCTCAATGATCCATTTCTAATTGCCTCATTGGTTAGCATTCCAGCTTTTAACACAACACTCTAAATTGTTGTTGGCTTCGTTGCTGCCACCATCGCACGGATCTGTGGAGCACAGCCGTAGATATACCTCTTAATCCATTTGTTCTCAGGGGTAACCAAATGAGGGACTAACCTAGCAAGCTCATGGAATCGATCAGTGTACGCAATATGGCCAGCTCCGGCCATCTTGACTCGGATTCCAGCTTTTGCAACTCATTGTTTGGACAAAACTCCTTTCTCATCAAACCCTTAAAGTCCTCTCAGGTCATGCTAACTATGGTTTCTCGACCTGTATTCTGGACCTAGGTATTCCACCATGTCGGTGCCTTATCGATTAATGAACCGGCAATGTACTTGATCTTCTAGTTAACTCCACACCCACTCATGTCTTGGACTGATTCCATTTTCTCAATCTAGCGAGTGTAGGATATCGTACCACCCTTTCCATCATAATCCTTTAGGCTACACGCCATAAACTCCTTGTATAAACGCCCATTTTGACCATTGCTCACGTTAACACTCCTAATATCACCCTGGATGTTGCTAACATGGTTACCTACTTGGGAAATGATGGTAGGAAGTAGGTGTTGCAATTGCTAACCGATGATTGTGGAGAAGTCAGGGACTTCATCAATGCCTCCATTTTCCCCAATACCTTGGTCACTTCCTTGACCATCTTGATCACCCGTTCGACCACTAACTCTGCCCGTTGGTTCTCTAGTCCTTCCACCTCCTCTACCAGTCCGTCCACCCGTCCTTCTACCTCGTGGTGCAGCAGTCTGTCGACGTGCACTTCGTGTCATCATCCTTGGTGGCATTATCTATGCGAGGAAGGATGCAGGTAACGTTAAGTAAGAGGGAGATTTTGCATATAGATGGTCCTAATATACTATAGTACGCATATATACGGTCCTAAGGTGTCAACATCGATTTGAGAGAACAGGATAGCCAAGTCCACGTGGGTTTTGGTGACGCAATCATAATTCGTTCGGTCACTTCTTATAAAATGCCTTTTCCCCAGTTGTACTCTGATCTGGGCTTACTCAGCTCAGTGATTGACTCATCTAGTTCGATAGACGATAGATGATATATAAGATAGATGATATATAATAGATGATTGAAGATAGATAATATAAGATAGATGATATAAGATAGACGATATAAGATAGATGATATAAGATAGATAATATATACGCGCAAAAGCAAGTATAAGCGAAACATCGCACACATAGATCCTATCATGCAAGCTATATGAAGGTTCTTAGGTTATATTCTAGGCCAAACCACCTAATTATCTATAACCTTGGCTCTAAATACCAATCTATCACACCTTGACTACGGCGGAAACAAGAGGCGTGACGAAGGATTAATCGTCATAACACAAAGCGTCAATATAGAGAAAACTAACATGCATTAAAACAAATGTTACAACATCCTCCGACAACAAGTATGGAACTTATGTCAAAATGGGTTGAACCACATCGCATAGTCTGAAATTATTACAATCAACACCTCAAAATTGAGGGATACAAGTCTAAAGGAACCCAAAAGAAAAACTTAAACAAAGTTCCCAAATGCAAGTCTTTCAAGATAAGATCCATGAAGGATGCTCTTAGGTCTGCTAAAGCCTGCTATGTGATTTCACTAATCATTCGCAATACCTAAAAATGATACTCGAAAGGGTCAACATTACATTGGTGAGCTCGTAGGTTTAGAAGTAAACCCAGTTGCTGTGCCAGAATATAAGAGTGGACAGTTGTGCAATATGAAAGCAGAATGTATATATTAGGATTTAAATTATCAGCACATCAACATATCATACCAGGGTATCCCAACCCAAATTGAAAAATCAATAGAATCCCCGCGCGCTTATAGTCCTCCGGACCTATCACCTACCACCTGGAGCTACACAGTCAGCTAAATAGTGTGGTGCAGAAATTCACATTGGAACTTCGCATAAATAGATTACATAGTATTCGCATAGCATTCATATATTGTTCCATAGCATTCACGTAGTGTTTACATAACATTCATATAGTGTTTACATAGCATTCATACACGCAATCATAGGCACATTGCATTGCTCAAAAGAAATAAAAAGTTTTTGCACACTAGTAAAAGTAGTTGAAATAGATTTTGAGTATCATTTTCCCCTAACAGAAAAGAGTTTAAAAAGTCAGGCTACGAGAACTCACCTTTAAACAAAGTGATAAGTAGCTGAGGATATGATCAAACAATAGAATGCAACGACGTCCAGATACGACCTAATCCATTTAATGTCTGATTTTTAGATATATGTTTCTTAAATGTATGTTTAAGGTTGATGCATAGAAGTCAAAATGTGCGTTGTATGGTCACTTTTAATGATATTGGTTGCGTGATCGTTGGCGACTTAGACTCGATGAAAATATGTCAAAGTATGCATGTTGGATAGTATATACTTATACTACTTAAAAAAGTGGACGAGTAAAATATCAAGACTTAGATAGTAGTTATTAGTAAATATGTTCCGGTAATCTATCCGGTAGTCTTAAGTTACCTAGTTTAATTGTATTAGTTATGAAAAGTGACACGTTTTAGTTACGCTAAATCATTAATAGAAGTTTTATAAGTTATAAAATTATAAAATATATTTTCGTCTTTTAGTCGGTTTATTAAAATAATAATATTTTATTTATTTCGTCCTTTTGTCGGATTTCTAAGAAATTATGTTTTTAGTAAAATATTCTAAGTATAATATTTTTATGAAATTTCGGCATGACTCGTTCGTTTATAAGACGTTTTCAAGGTTTTTAAACCTCATTTTTCAAACGCTTTCCCTTATATAAATCAATTCCGACAAAACGACCAAAAATCCACATTTCGCGTTATTTATCAAAACGCATTTCCTTCAAATGATTGTTCGACTATCCCAATATATATATATATATAAGTATAAATCGTTACCAAGAGTCCGCTTTTATCTTCCAAAATATCTAGTTTTAGCTTATTGGGCCTTGAGGCCCATTAGTAGTCCAAAATATTGTTTATTAGTTTCAAAACCCATTTTAAGCCCATTTTTAAGCCCATTAAGAAAATAAGTCCAACGAATAATCCAAAAAAGAAGCCAAGACTCACGGACCAAGACTAAGCCATGGGTTGGGCCTAGCTTATTGGGCCGTGGCCTTTTAAGCCCATAATAAGCTATCTATAGCTTATTCTTATGCTGTTAAGCTACTCGAGTTCTCAAATATTAAAATAAGCTATAACCAAAAGCCATGAAAATAAGTCGGACCACAATAAGGTCTACAATAAGTTGCGGCTAATTGGGCTTTATTGGGCCGTGGGTTTTATAAGCCCAAAACAAGCTATGTTAGTTTTGAAAATACGCAAATAAGCTATAAGTACTTTTAGTTACCAAAATAAGCTACAACAATAAGCTACAAAAATATGACGAAAGAGGTAAATGACCAAATGTACTCCCTTGGTCCTCCTTTTTCTTGCCGTGAGCAAATAAGCTCCAAAATAAGCTATACGAAGCTTATAAGTAAGCTAAATAAGCTATTAGTTATTCTAGTTCGCAAAATAAGCTATCATAATAAGCTATAAAAATATGACAAGTATAGCTAATAACCAAAAACACCTTTTCTTTGTTTCCTTTTTAAGCCAAAAATAAATAAGCCATAAATAAGCCATATAAATTTTTTAAAGCCGAAAATAAAAATAAGCTACTAAGTATATAAATGTTATTCAACCATCACGTCTAAAATAATAAAATAGTCTTTTCCTTGTGCTTTGTATCCACGTTCGAACCAAACAAAAACCCCTTAATATTTATTTCAAAACTTTAAGCTTTCGATTTTTAGAAAATAAACCGTACAACTATTATCTATGCATCATAACACTACTAAAAGTACAAAAATATTTGAGAAATAGATGACTTACAAAGAGGGTTTTGTAAATGAGAATAAGCACTAAACCGACAACCCAAACGTTGTTTTAATGATACCACGCCTATTAGAACCAACCCGGATTAACTTAGACTTCCATGTTTTTGAATCAAAAAAATGTGATGTTTTTGTGGGTTTGTGGTGCGTCCGAGCTAAGCAAAGAAGAAAGAGAGAAACAAAATTATGACGTGTGTGAAAAATGAATGAAAAGTGTGTGTTTGAATCAATATAAGACAAATGAAAAGGGTACCACTTGGGACAAGGTTGCTAAAAACTTGCCTTGTTGTCCCTTGTGGGGTTCGAACCGCCTAGCACCCTTAGGAGGGATCCTAGGTGCGTTCTAGCTCTTGTCGGTTTACTAAATGATCTAAACTCATGATTTAAAATGTGACCCGAAGTTTCTTAGTATTTTTAATGAATGTAAAAATGTTTTTACTTAAACTTTGACAATTTTAGGGTCAAATTGTCTTAGATTTGATATGGACATTAACAGACGTGTCGAGACGCGTTATTTGATATTTTAAGCCGTTTGCGGGAAAACCTCCCGGAATTTGATCAAGTATAAACATAATCATCTATAATTAGATAATTAAAGAGAGTATTAACACTAATGATTAAATAGATAATAAACAGATTACCGTTATTCATGAAAATTGATCTGACAGGAATAGAAAATGATGAAAGTCAAAGGACGAAAATAGAACATTATGAACTAGAAAATCCGAAAGGGTTACACAATCAATCAAGCATGTATAACAACTTCAAATTCTTAAAAGCAACATATAAAGTTCTCAAGAACTCTGTTTGATAATATTGAATGAATCCTTATATGGATAAAATCATTTGAACGCATATTATATGAATTTCTTTTATACATGTCTCTAAAAATAACTGGTCATCGAGTATCATACGTAAATGCAACTAAGGCTTTAATGTCTATTTAATGATTAATATGCGTCAAGAGAGTATATTTTTATTTGTTTTAGGAATATATATACTTCTAACCTAATATCAGTATTAGAAGTTACACATCTACCTTGTCATCTTATCACCAATAATTTGGTGGACTTTATTAGGAAGACTAATCAAATAACATACTAGATGTGAGGGTAGAGAGAGAGTGGGTTGAATGAACACTTAGAGAGAGAAAGTAAACATAAGAGAACTTTATATTATGTGTGTAAAATGAACAACCAACCACCTCTCCAAAGCAGGAGAGGTGTTTATATACTTAAAATGAACAAGTGGGCTTGGGCTTGCATGGGTTTATCCATGGGCCTTTGCTAACTAACTATGTAAGTTTCCAAAAATTACTTAACGAGCTAATGACTGTTATCTATGGAAGCGACCGACACTTTCGTGTTCCTAACAATCTCCCCCTAAAGGAGGTCGCTCCTCTTTACAAAAACTTAAACTTAGCATACTATGCTTTATCTTTAGTTTTGAGCTCGTTAAACTTCAATCATTGACTTGTGATTTGATGTAGTGATCATTGACTTTTAGGTTAGGGCTTGTTCCTTAGCTTGTCTTGAATGTGATATTGAACACCTTGAAATCATCAACCAAGCATAATCTCTTTTCGCCATCTTGTGACCTTTGCCATCTTGTGAACTTGTGACTTCTGGACCGACATGCTCATACCTTTCTTGATACGTTATCTTGAAAAGCTTTATAATGCATCTCTCTTGAGGTTCTTTAACTTTAATACTTCATCACTTCGGGAAAGACATTTGGCATCAGAGTGATGAAAACTTCTTTGAAATTCATTGACTTTAATACTTCGACACTTCAAGAAAGACGTACGGTATCAGAGTAGCGAAAGTCTTGAAATATCTACTTGAGCTTTCATGATGTCTTTATGTTTGTCAGTTGGGTATGAGCATGTGGCTATGAATCGCGTGAGTTAGCTAGAATCTGGTACCTTCACCTCTATCTTTAAGTAACCTGCATTAAAACAGTTAGCAATAAATCAGGGGGACGAATATGGCTTTGTCATTCACCCATGTTTGGTTGGAGTAACCTTCAAATCCGTGAGGATCGACCTGTGATCAGGTATATTCAATTTAAGAAGAATCTCCTAGACAGGATTTCCAGCTGAAGTATAGAATCTTTCTAACACATTTGTATTAGATTCATCAAACTCGGCATGTTCTCATTATTAGAACGTCTCAAAGCAGACAACATGATAAGAGTGAACCAGTGAGTTACTGTCTCACTGATTGAAATAGAAAAAAATCGATTTGAAAATGAATTGACGTGTCACTTGCTAAAGTAATTTTGTAACACATCGAGAGTGTTAATCATTTCAAAAATTCATCATCAATCGTTAATTCATAACCTGGAACAAGTTTGATTCTTATAGAATCGCATCATCGTTTCTTTCCAGTTGTCACAAGTTTGATTCATATAGAATCGCACAAGTCACCTACCATGAGCTTGTTTGATGTTGACTCAAGCAGGATTTCCATCTTCATTGTGATTACTTGAGTATCACTCTGATGTTCTGGCAAAATCACAAGGATAATGCGTAGGACTCTATATATATTTCTTGTTATTCATATTGTGTGAGATAGCAAGCATAATTTTGACAAGTATCCTAATGAGATTTATGGATGATCTCTTTTGGCTCTAGACTCAATAGTGCACATTGATTTTAGTGATCGGAGGCTGGAGCAGACTGCCACCTTTTCAATATCAACTAACTCGGAGTGAGAAAGTTGATAAAAATGCGTGTAATCTCTGTGAGAAATGAAACAAGAGTCTGTTGAGAGACCTTGAGTGGCTAGGAAGGGTTGTGCATAGTGTCACTGGGTCCATGACTGTCTTCAATATCAGAAAACTTAGTATTTTCGACAGATTATGTATTGACCCGGTTTCTGCCTAAGTGTACTTCTTTCTTTTCACCCTTTATCCTTACATTTATTTTTCATTCTTCAACCCCTTCAATGCTTAACGAGACTTCATAACTAACACCTTGTTGGGTTTATTCCAGTGTTAGCTCCATCTCAGTCGGCATTATTCCTGATTCTTCCTTTTTCTTCTTTTGTATCATACCTAAGGACTTCTACACTATCTAGTGGATATCCCTGGGTAGATCCCTCCGGTTTTGGCTGGATCATAGGATTTAAATACCTATGCCTAACCACCTTATAACTCCATAAATTTAAGTACATGGTCGGTCTTTTGGGTATTCCATCTCAATCAAAACCAAAATCATTGAAAATTTCAATCAAAGTGTTTGATATAAATATCAAAAGTTTTACACTTTGAAAGTTTTTCATCATTACTAAAAGCTCCCCCTTAACATGTGCACCGTAATCGTAGTACATGCTAAGTGTGGAGTGCATTGAGTCTATTTTATCTGATCGCATTTCAAAACAAATTAGATTCAGTTTAATCACATTTTCTCCCCTTATCCAAAATGTTAATCCCTTGATATTTTGGATATCAATTGATTAAACGTTCGGGGATAAAATGTTACATACTATCTATAGGAACATTTTAATGCTCCCCTCAATTTTTGAGGGTATATAAGATCGTGCTGAGTATAATAATTTGAAATTTTTTGAATTTACTAAGAAATTCTTGAAAATTTTGTACTCTAGCACTACTTATTATCACCATAAAGTCTACACTACATATATACAAATTTCACAAGTTATTTATTACGTACAAGGTTTGACCTGTTATGATGAGGACATCATATGATAAATCATATGGTCCTTTGTAGTAGCCGTAGGTCTCCTTTGTACAATCTCCCACCAACGTACATTTCTAAACTCCTCATTAACCTTCTTTCTATCAAGAATTTGTCAATCTGATCTTTCTCTGTCCAAGCACTCTTCGGCATTGCTTCAACTTTCTTTCCAAGTTACGAAAGTCTTTGCTTCAAACTTCGAGTATGAAACAGATTCAGATACATATGTAACTTGAGCTTGTGTGGTTGGTGATGTCGGTGTTGATGTTGTCTTAGCTTCCCCCTAAACCAGCAATCCTTTCTTGAGTAGATTCAGAACTTTCTTGCAAGCCGCATCAAGCAGTCTTGATGTATAAAGCCCAGATATCCAAAGTACACAATTAACCCTTTCAAGAATTTGATACCGCAACACCAAAGTCAATTAAGTCCCGGATGAGCGCATTTCTCTCTTCAGGATAGTTATGATATAAATTGTAACACCAAAGTCAACTAAGTCCCGGATGTAGACAATTAAATCCCTATGTGTACCTCTTTTATCAAATATTTCTACTCATTTTAAAAATAAGCTTAGAGATTAACGGTCAGGTAAAACATTAATTAAATCAGACAGAATTCTTCTCACGTTTTAAATAATTATAGTCCCAACACTTCCCCTTGGTGACTCAAATGATGCATACTTACTAATGACGAGATGTCTCTTCCACCATGTGATTGAAATAGTGCACCTGAAAGATTTAAAAAAGACCTAAAATTAAAAGAAGCTAACCTCAAAAGACAAAAGAAGCTAACCTCAAAAGAAGGCCAAGGACACTATCAAGTATACATCTACTCCTTCCCCTTTGCTGGTTTTGATACCTCGGAATCATCAAAACTTTGTACGCACACATACTCGAGATCGTGTTTTAAGAATATATAAGCTTAGATCTATCACATGAGAATCAACTTCAAGGCATTTAAAACTATGTCATTATAACCAAACATTCCTAAGTCTTTTTAATAATTATGATGTTGGCAATATTAGTCGTACGTAGTTTTAAAACCTAAGTTAACTAAGTCTTAAATTGAAAATAAGTCCCTAAAGTTTGAAATAAATGACAACTAAAGCTCGTGTAGTTAACATCCATTAACTCCCGTTGAAATTGTTATCTGTCATTATCAAAAACTTTATCCGTTTATTCTGTGACTTATTTTGAAAGACTGTTTTAAAAGATTATTTGATGACGCTTTCTCCCCCTCAAATAACGACCCATTTTCTATTTAAAGAGTTGTTGTCATTGTTTGAGTGGTCGAATTGTCTTTTAAAATCTTTTTGTGATTACTAAAAACACTGATTCATTTTGAAGATAACTTTTTACCAATAAAAATAAGATTTCTCTTATTTTAACACATAAGCGCACTGACACATACACTTATGGTAATATAGGAAGCACAGGTTGTGTTGCAAAGTAAACAAAAGCCTTTGCATGGTCATTAAGTAGACCATGCCCCAGAATAAATTCCAGTTGAGAGGTCAAGTTTCCTTTTTGAAACACTTGCCTTTAAAATGAAGATCGGGTTACTATCAGAAATAATATCAAGCCATTTGGCATGTTTTGAAAACATTTGAACTTCTGCTCGAACTTCATTTACAGCCTCGTATCATTATTGAATGACATTTCTAAGACCGTAAATGTTATCGATTTTCAAAAGACATGCCATTGTTACTTCTTTTTATATTTTTCTCATTTTTTAATTTTTCTTTGGTTTTAAAGATTTTATATTTTTGTATTTTGTTTTTATAAAAATTTCTAAAAAATGAAAATCTTTTTGGTTTTTTATGGTTTTAATATATATACATATGATACATGATATTTGAATAGGTACCATCACTATTCTTCAACTTCATCTACCAATTGTTTTAGAGTCTCCGACGTAAAACTTTGCATACCCAGCTTGTTGATCAGAAACTCAATTCTTTCTCTTGCAAGAGGTTTAGTGAAGATGTCCGCCAGTTGATACTCCGTATTGACAAAATAACGTTCGATCGCCCCATTCTCAACATGCTCCTTGATAAAGTGAAATCTGATGTCTATATGCTTCGACCTGGAATATTGAACATTGTTGCATCATAAGGTAATAACGCTTTTGTTATCACAGTACATTGGAATTTTATTGAATCCAAGGCCATAGTCGGTAAGCTGTGATCTCATCTAAAGAATTTGAGCACAACAGCCAGACATAGCAATATATTCAGCTTTCGTACTGGATATCGCAACGCTTTTCTGCCTTTTTGATGACCAGCTAACAAGTCTATCTCCCAGAAACTGCATACTACCAGATGTGCTACGGCGTGTATCTTGACAACCAGCATGATCCGTATCTGCATATGCTGTTAGAGCAATTGAAGAATCCTTCGGTTACCATAGTCTTCGATTGATGGTTCCTCTTAGATATCGAAAGATCCTTTTGACCGCATGTAAGTGCTTTTCGGTAGGCCATACGTGATACCGAGCACACATGCATATAGCAAATTATAGGTCAGGTCTACTGGCTATAAGATAAAGGAGGGTGCCAATCATACCACGATAATGTGACGGATCAACTGCTTTCCCTTCTTTATCCTCATCCAGTTTGGATTTCTCCACCATGGGAGTATCCACTGGGTCACAAGAGTTAAAACCGTATTTCTTTAAAGATTTAAGGGCATATTTTGACTGGTTAATAAAGATGCCTCTGGGATTTTGAGAAATTTGTAGTCCTAAGAAAAATGAGATTTTGCCCATCATTGACATCTTAAATTTGGAACACATGATTTTAGCGAATAGGTCACAAAGTTCAGGTGTAGAAGCAGCAAAGATAATATCATCGATATATGTTTGTACCAGAAGTAATTCCTTGCCTTCCCTACAGATAAACATAGTAGGATCCACTGAGCCTTTAGAGAAGTTTTAGGATAGCAGGAATGAAGACAACATATCATACCACACGCGTGGAGCTTGTTTCAACCCATAAAGAGCTTTCTTTAGCTTGTACACATGATTGGGGTTATCTGGATCCACGAACCCGTCTGGCTAACTAACATAAACCTCTTCCCGCAGATTACCATTCAGAAATGCAATCTTCACATCTATTTGGTAGATGACCATGTTCATGTGAGCGACAAACGCGAGAAAAATCCTTATCGCCTCTAATCTTGCAACCGGAGCAAAAGACTCTTCAAAATCAATTACCTATTCTTGACGGTAACCACGAGCTACTAAACAAGCTTTGTTCTTTAGAATACCTCCCAGTTCGTCTAGCTTCACTTTGTAGATCCACTTCAAAGTAATAACCATAACTTTATCTGGTCGGGGAACGAGCTCCCAAACTCCAAGGCGTTTGAACTCATTGAGCTCTTCTTGCATTACATCGATCCAACAGGATTGAGTTAAAGCATATTTATACGTCTTGGGTTCAACAGCAGTAAGGAAAGCATCGTAGTAACAGACTAGAGCTTGCTCATGTAATTATAGCCTTGTAGAAACTGGTCTATCGAGTTCACCGATTATGTTTTCAAGTGGATGATCCTTAGTCCATTTTACTGTGTTTAGAAATTTGGTGATCTGGATGCACAATTATATGAATAGAATCCATTGATGAAGATTGATCAGAAGGAACTTCTAGAATTGGGATACCAAAGTACAGATCATTACCCATATGTGCAACTTCAATATCATGATTGTCTTCTTCAACATCGTTAGGAATGACGGGAGGTTAATTTTCGGGTGTTGTTTGAGAGTTACTTGGTGATGGTGCATCTTGGTCAACATTTGTTGAAGAAGGTAAACTGGTTGATGCAGCAGGAGCTGGAGCTACTACTTCATGAATTGAAGCAACGACTTCAGGGGCTGGGTAATCAACACTGGGTGGAGGAGTGAGTAATTCATCAAACAACAGTTGAAACAAAAGATCTCAATCACTTCTTGAATGTGGTATAAATGGTGTTAAAGGAGGAGGGTTTGGCACGAGTCCTGAACTGATTGTTGCAGGAGTTATTTCGTGAAGTGCGGGTCCTGAACTGTTGTGTTCATAAGCCATCACAGTCAGCTCATCAAAATCTACATGAATTGTCTCAATGATTCGTCTGGTACGTCGGTTATAAATTTAAAATGCTTTCTTTGTGGGTGCATAGCCAATGAAAATACCAATATCAGCTTTTGGTTGTAACTTACCCAAGTTCTCACTATCATTTGGTGGATATTAGCGTGCACCAAATACATAGAAAAATGATAAGTCAAGAGGTTTGTCATGTAAAAGCTCATATTATGTTTTGTCGTGACGAATACGTATGGAACGATTTTGGGTATAACATGCGGTAGCAACTGCTTCTGCCTATAAAAATAATGGAGCTTTTGTATAAATCAACATTGTGTGGGCAGCTTTAATTAGTGTACGATTCCTTCTTTCAACGACACCATTTTGCTGTGGAGAGCGAGCAACAAATGTTTCATGAGAAATGCCAACTTTCTCATAATATTCACGCAAAGTTTGATTAACAAATTCAGTTCCATTATCTGTTCTGATGCGTCGGACAGGTACTTTAAGTCGCACTTGGATCATCTTTAGAAACTTAATTATGAAATCTGGAGCTTCATCTTTTGACCTTAAGCACTTAACCCATGTAAATCAAGAGTAATCATCAACAATGACGAGGATGTACGTCTTTCCATTAATACTTGCGACACGCAATGGTCCACAAAAATCCATGTGCAAAAGATAGAGTTTTTCTTGGTTGGTGTCTTCAGATTTAGGTTTGTGAGGTTTCTTCTTGCTTTTCCCTATTGCATAAGCAGAACACAGATGGTCCTTTTCAAATTTTAGCTAAATGGTTGATTACACTAAATTTCAGATGAGACAGACGTCGGTGCCATAGCCAGAACTTAGTCTTTGAGGCTTTTGACAAGAGACATATAGGAGAGGACGTCATCATATCTCCAAGAGACAGAGTATACAAATTGTTGTCTCGAGATTCAGTTAATAGATCAACACCTTCTAAATTTTAAATGAAGCAGGTGTGTTGACGAAAAGCAACTTCAAGGTTCGAATCATAATACCTTCCACATAGTAAACCCTTGAGATTGTTACATTCCCAATCTGATAATCACCATATCCCAATACCTTTGCCACGTGATCATTTCCAAATTTGACTGTACCTAAAAATTTATTGACGAAATTGGTGAGCTGAGAGCGATCTCCGGTCATATGCTTGGAGCAGCCAGAGTCTAAATACCAGAGAACAATTTGGACGACCTGCATTCATCAAGAGAGGAAGATAGAACATCGGAAACTATGGATCCCCAAGATTTACTGGGTTTCTTTTTGTTAGCAGATACAGATTTAAGAACCTTAGATTTGCTAACAGG